>JAUJEM010000194.1:0-62175 GCA_030448935.1 Citrus cavaleriei | reverse complement strand
GCGGGTGGGCTATAGCCTTGGGGGGTGGGGCTGGCCAACTTCGTCCGCCGGACTCGGAATGGCGCGAGACTTTGCGAGGCGCCTCCGTGAGTTAAAAATAGGCCGCGGGCGCAGCCGAGCCCAAAAATACCCGCCCGATGGCCGGGGCGCCAAGTTCGTCCAGCGGAAAAAGGCCACAAAAACGGGTGGGCTATAGCGTTGGGGGGTGGGGCTGGCCAACTTCGTCCGCCGGAATCGGAATGGCGCGAGACTTTGCGAGGCGCATCCGTGTGCCAAAAATATGCCGCGGGCACAGCCGCGGCCAAAAATACAGGCCCGAAGGCCGGGGCGCCAAGTTCGTCTAGCGGAAAAAGGCCACAAAAACGGGTAGGCTATAGCCTTGGGGGGTGGGGCTGGCCAACTTCGTCCGCCGGACTCGGAATGGCGTGAGACTTTGCGAGGCGCCTCCGTGTGCCCAAAATAGGCCGCAGACACAGCCGCGCCCAAAAATACCCACCCGAAGGCCGGGTCGCCATGTTCGTCCAGCGGAAAAAGGCCGCAAAAACGGGTGGGCTATAGCCTTGGGGGGTGGGGCTGGCCAACTTCGTCCGCCGGACTCGGAATGGCGCGAGACTTTGTGAGGCGCCTCCGTGTGCCAAAAATAGGCCGTGGGCACAGCCCCGCCCAAAAATACCCGCCCGAAGGCCGGGCGCCAAGTTCGTCCAGCGGAAAAAGGCCACAAAACCGGGTGGGCTATAGCCTTGGGGGGTGGGGCTGGCCAACTTCGTCCGCCGGACTCGGAATGGCGCGAGACTTTGTGAGGCGCCTCCGTGTGGCAAAAATAGGCCGTGGGCACAGCCGCGCCCAAAAATACCGGCCCGAAGGCCGGGACGCCAAGTTCGTCCAGCGGAAAAAGGCCACAAAAACGGGTGGGCTATAGCCTTGGGGGGTGGGGCTGGCCAACTTCGTCCGCCGGACTCGGAATGGCGCGAGACTTTGCGAGGCGCCTCCGTGTGCCAAAAATAGGCCGCGGGCACAGCCGCGCCCAAAATACCTGCCCGAAGGCCGGGCGCCAAGTTCGTCCAGCGGAAAAAGGCCACAAAAGCGGGTGGGCTATAGCCTTGGGGGTGGGGCTGGCCAACCGTCCGCCGGACTCGGAATGGCGCGAGACTTTGCGAGGCGCCTCCGTGTGCCAAAAATAGGCGCGGGCACAGCCGCAACCAAAATACCAGCCCGAAGGCCGGGCGCCAAGTTCGTCCAGCAGAAAAAGGCCACAAAAGCGGGTGGGCTATAGCCTTGGGGGTGGGGCTGGCCAACCGTCCGCCGGACTCGGAATGGCGCGAGACTTTGCGAGGCGCCTCCGTGTGCCAAAAATAGGCCGCGGGCACAGCCGCGCCAAAATACCCGCCCGAAGGCCGGGCGCCAAGTTCGTCCAGCGGAAAAAGGCCACAAAAGCGGGTGGGCTATAGCCTTGGGGGTGGGGCTGGCCAACCGTCCGCCGGACTCGGAATGGCGCGAGACTTTGCGAGGCGCCTCTGTGTGCCAAAAATAGGCCGCGGGCACAGCCGCGCCCAAAAATACCCGCCCGAATGCCGGGGCGCCAAGTTCGTCCAGCGGAAAAAGGCCACGAAAACGGGTGGGCTATAGCCTTTGGGGGTGGGGCTGGCCAACTTCGTCCGCCGGACTCGGAATGGCGCGAGACTCTGCGATGCGCCTCCGTGTGCAAATAATTGGCCGCGGGCACAGCCGCTCCCTAAAATACCCGCCCAAAGGCCAGGGCGCCAAGTTCGTCCAGCGGAAAAAGGCCACAAAAGCGGGTGGGCTATAGCCTTGGGGGTGGGGCTGGCCAACTTCGTCCGCGGACTCGGAATGGCGCGAGACTTTGCGAGGCACCTCCGTGTGCCAAAAATAGGCCGGGCACAGCCGCGCCAAAAATACCCGCCCGATGGCCGGGCGCCAAGTTCGTCCAGCGGAAAAAGGCCACAAAAGCGGGTGGGCTATAGCCTTGGGGGTTGGGCTGGCCAACCGTCCGCGGACTCGGAATGGCGCGAGACTTTTGAGGCGCCTCCGTGTGCCAAAAATAGGCGCGGGCACAGCCGCACCAAAAATACCAGCCCGAAGGCCGGGCGCCAAGTTCGTCCAGCAGAAAAAGGCCACAAAAGCGGGTGGGCTATAGCCTTGGGGGTGGGGCTGGCCAACCGTCCGCGGACTCGGAATGGCGCGAGACATTGCGAGCGCCTCCGTGTGCCAAAAATAGGCGCGGGCACAGCCGCGCCAAAAATACCCGCCCGATGGCCGGGCGCCAAGTTCGTCCAGCGGAAAAAGGCCACAAAAGCGGGTGGGCTATAGCCTTGGGGGTGGGGCTGGCCAACCGTCCGCCGGACTCGGAATGGCGCGAGACTTTTGAGGCGCCTCCGAGTGCCAAAAATAGGCGCGGGCACAGCCGCACCCAAAAATACCAGCCCGAAGGCCGGGCGCCAAGTTCGTCCAGCGGAAAAAGGCCACAAAAGCGGGTGGGCTATAGCCTTGGGGGTGGGGCTGGCCAACCGTCCGCCGGACTCGGAATGGCGCGAGACTTTGCGAGGCGCCTCCGTGTGCCAAAAATAGGCGCGGGCACAGCCGCGCCAAAATACCGCCCGAAGGCCGGGCGCCAAGTTCGTCCAGCGGAAAAAGGCCACAAAAGCGGGTGGGCTATAGCCTTGGGGGTGGGGCTGGCCAACCGTCCGCGGACTCGGAATGGCGCGAGACTTTGCGAGGCGCCTCCGTGTGCCAAAAATAGGCCGCGGGCACAGCCGCGCCAAAAATACCCGCCCGAAGGCCGGGCGCCAAGTTCGTCCAGCGGAAAAGGCCACAAAAGCGGGTGGGCTATAGCCTTGGGGGTGGGGCTGGCCAACTTCGTCCGCGGACTCGGAATGGCGCGAGACTTTGCGGCGCCTCCGTGTGCCAAAAATAGGCGCGGGCACAGCCGCGCCAAAAATACCCACCCGAAGGCCGGCGCGCCAAGTTCGTCCAGCGGAAAAAGGCCACAAAAACGGGTGGGCTATAGCCAAGGGGGGTGGGGCTGGCCAACTTCGTCCGCCGGACTCGGAATGGCGCGAGACTTTGCGAGGCGCCTCCGTGTGCCAAAAATAGGCCGCGGGCACAGCCGCGCACAAAAAAACCCGCCCGAAGGCCGGCGCGCCAAGATCGTCCAGCGGAAAAAGGCCACAAAAGCGGCACAGCCGCATCCAAAAATACCCGCCCGAAGGCCGGGGCGCCAAGTTCGTCCAGCGGAAAAAGGCCACAAAAACGGGTGGGCTATAGCCTTGGGGGATGGGGCTGGCCGACTTCGTCCGCCGGACTCGGAATGGCGCGAGACTTTACTACCTGCCAACATGTGCAAAAAATAGGCCACGTGCACAGCAGCGCCCCTAAATACCCGCCCGAAGGCCGGGGCGCCAAGTTCGTCCAGCGGTAAAAGGCCACAAAAACGGGTGGGCTATAGCCTTGGGGGGTGGGGATGGCCAACTTCGTCCGCCGGACTCGGAATGGCGCGAGACTTTGCGAGGCGCCTCCGTGTACCAAAAATAGGCCGCGGGCACAGCAGCGCCAAAATACCCGCCCGAAGGCCGGGCGCCAAGTTCGGTCCAGCGGTAAAAGGCCACAAAACGGGTGGGCTATAGCCTTGGGGGTGGGGATGGCCAACTTCGTCCCGCGGACTCGGAATGGCGCGAGACTTTTGCGAGGCGCCTCCGTGTGCCAAAATAGGCTCACATGGCACAGCCGCGCCCAAAAATACCCGCCCCAAGGCCGCGCGCGCTGTTCGTCCAGCGGAAAAGCCACATAAACGGGTGGGCTATAGCCTTGGGGGATGGGGCTGGCCAACTTCGTCCACGGGACTTGGAATGGCGCGAGACTTTGCGAGGTGCCTCCGTGTGCCAAAAACAGGCCGCGGACACAGCTGGGGCTTATAAACCCGCCCCAAAGGCCGGGAGCCAAGTTCGGCCCAGCGGAAAAAGGCCACAAAAACGGGTGGGCTATAGCCTTGGGGGGTGGGGCTGGCCTACTTCGTCCGCCGGACTCGGAATGGCGCGAGACTTTACGAGGTGACTCCGTGTGCCAAAAATAGGCCACGGGCACAGCAGCGCCCATAAATACCCGCCCAAAGGCCGGGGCGCCAAGTTCGTCCAGCGGTAAAAGGCCACAAAAACGGGTGGGCTATAGCCTTGGGGGGTGGGGATGGCCAACTTCGTCCGCCGGACTCGGAATGGCGCGAGACTTTGAGAGGCACCTCCGTGGGCCAAAAATAGGCCGCGGGCACAGCCGCGTCCAAAAATACCCGCCCGAAGGCCGGGGCGCCAAGTTCGTCCAGCGGAAAAAGGCCACAAAAACGGGTGGGCTATAGCCTTGGGGGGTGGGGCTGGCCAACTTCGTCCGCCGGACTCGGAATGGCGCGAGACTTTACGAGGTGCCTCCGTGTGCCAAAAATAGGCCACGGGCACAGCAGCGCCCATAAATACCCGCCCGAAGGCCGGGGCGCCAAGTTCGTCCAGCGGTAAAAGGCCACAAAAACGGGTGGGCTATAGCCTTGGGGGGTGGGGATGGCCAACTGGTCCGCCGGACTGAATGGCGAGACTTTGCGAGGCGCCTCCGTGTGCCAAAAATAGGTCATGGGCACAGCAGCGCTTAAAAATACCCGCCCGAAGGCCGGGCGCCAAGTTCGTCCAGCGGTAAAAGGCCACAAAACGGGTGGGCTATAGCCTTGGGGGTGGGGATGGCAACTTCGTCCGCCGGACTCGGAATGGCGCGAGACTTTGCTTGGAGCCTCCGTGTGCCAAAAAAAATAGGCCGCGGGGCACAGCCGCGCCCAAAAATACCCGCCCTCGGCCGCGGCGCCAAGTTCGTCCAGCGGAAAAAGCCACATAAACGGGTGGGCTATAGCCTTGGGGGTGGGGCTGGCCAACTTCGTCCGCCGGGACTTGGAATGGCGCGAGACTTTGCAGGTGCCTCCGTGTGCCAAAAAATAGGCCGCGGACACAGCCCCGCCCATAAACCCGCCCAAAGGCCGGGGAGCCAAGTTCGTCCAGCGGAAAAAGGCCACAAAAACGGGTGGGCTATAGCCTTGGGGGGTGGGGCTGGCCTACTTCGTCCGCCGGACTCGGAATGGCGCGAGACTTTACGAGGTGCCTCCGTGTGCCAAAAATAGGCCACGGGCACAGCAGCGCCCATAAATACCTGCCCGAAGGCCGGGGCGCCAAGTTCGTCCAGCGGTAAAAGGCCACAAAAACGGGTGGGCTATAGCCTTGGGGGGTGGGGATGGCCAACTTCGTCCGCCGGACTCGGAATGGCGCGAGACTTTTGCGAGGCGCCTCCGTGTGTGGGAAAATAGGCCAGGGCACCGCCGCGCCCAAAAATCCCCGCCCGACGGCCGGGGCGCCACGTTCGTCCCGCGTAAAATGCCACATAAACGGGTGGGCTATAGCCTTGGGGGGTGGGGCTGGCCAACTTCGTCCGCCGGACTTGGAATGGCGCGAGACTTTGCGAGGTGCCTCCGTGTGCCAAAAAATAGGCCGCGGACACAGCCGCGCCCAAAAATACCCGCCCGAAGGCCGGGCGCCAAGTTCTGGCCCAGCGGTAAAAGGCCACAAAACGGGTGGGCTATAGCCTTGGGGGTGGGGATGGCCAACTTCGTCCGCCGGACTCGGAATGGCGCGACACTTTGCGAGGCGCCTCCGTGTGCCAAAAATAGGCCAAAGGGCACAGCAGCGCCAAAAATACCCCGCCCGAAGGCCGGGCGCCAAGTTCGGTCCAGCGGTAAAAGGCCACAAAAACGGGTGGGCTATAGCCTTGGGGGTGGGGATGGCCAACTCGTCCGCCGGACTCGGAATGGCGCGAGACTTTGCGAGGCGCCTCCGTGTGTTAAAAATAGGCCAGCGGGCATAGCCGCGCCAAAAACCCCGCCCGGGCCGCGGCGCCAAGTTCGTCCAGCGGAAAAAGCCACATAAACGGGTGGGCTATAGCCTTGGGGGTGGGGCTGGCCAACTGGTCCGCCCGGACTTGGAATGGCGCGAGACTTTGCGAGGTGCCTCCGTGTGCCAAAAAATAGGCCGCGGACACAGCCGCGCCCAAAAATACCCGCCCGAAGGCCGGGGCGCCAAGTTCGTCCATCGGAAAAAGGCCACGAAAACGGGTGGGCTATAGCCTTGGGGGGTGGGGCTGGCCAACTTTGTCCGCGCGGACGAGGAATGGTGCGAGCCTTTGCGAGGCGCCTCCGTGTGCCAAAAATACGCCGCGGGCACAGCCGCGCCCAAAAATACCCGCTCGAAGGCCGGGCCGCCAAGTTCGTGTAGCGGGAAAAGGCCACAAAAACGGGTGGGCTATAGCCTTGGGGGGTGGGGCTGGCCCACTTCGTCCGCCAGACTCGGAATGGCGCGAGACTTTGCGAGGCACCTCCGTGTGCCAAAAATAGGCCGCGGGCACAGCCGCGCCCAAAAATACCCGCCCGAAGGCCGGGGCGCCAAGTTCGTCCAGCGGAAAAAGGCCACAAAAACGGGTGGGCTATAGCCTTGGGGGGTGGGGCGGGCCAACTTCGTCCGCCGGACTCGGAATGGCGCGAGACTTTGCGAGGCACCTCCGTGTGCCAAAAATAGGCCGCGGGCACAGCCGCGCCCAAATATACCAGCCCAAAGGCCGGGGCGCCAAGTTCGTGTAGCGGGAAAAAGGCCACAAAAAGGGGTGGGCTTTTGGCTTGGGGGGTGGGGCTGGCCAACTTCGTCCGCCGGAGTCGGAATGGTGCGAGACTTTGCGAGGCGCCTCCGTGTTCCAAAAATAGGCTTTCGGGCACAGCCGCGCTAAAAATACCCGCCCGAAGGCCGGGCGCCAATTTCATCCAGCGGTAAAAGGCCACAAAAACGGGTGGGCTATAGCCTTGGGTGTGGGTGATGGCCAACTTCGTCCGCCGGACTCGGAATGGCGCGAGACTTTTGCGAGGCGCCTCCGTGTGCCAAAAATAGGCCGCGGGCACAGCCGCGCCCAAAAATACTCGCCCGAAGGCCGCGGCGCCAAGTTCGTCCAGCGGAAAAAGCCACATAAACGGGTGGGCTATAGCCTTGGGGGGTGGGGCTGGCCAACTTCGTCCGCCGGACTCGGAATGGCGCGAGACTTTGCGAGGGGCCTCCGTGTGCCAAAAATAGGCCGCGGACCCAGCCGCGCCCAAAAATACCCGCCCGAAGGCCGGGGCGCCAAGTTCGTCCAGCGGTAAAAGGCCACAAAAACGGGTGGGCTATAGCCTTGGGGGGTGGGGATGGCCAACTTCGTCCGCCGGACTCGGAATGGCGCGAGACTTTGCGAGGCGCCTCCGTGTGCCAAAAATAGGCCGCGGGCACAGCCGCGCACTAAAATACCCGCCCGTAGGGGTGGGCTCAATGTTCGTCCAGCGGTAAAAGGCCACAAAAACGGGTGGGCTATAGCCTTGGGGGGTGGGGATGGCCAACGTCGTCCGCCGGACTCGGAATGGCGCGAGACTTTGCGAGGCGCCTCCGTGTGCCAAAAATAGGCCGCGGGCACAGCCGCGCCCAAAAATACCCGCCCGAAGGCCGGGGCGCCAAGTTCGTCCAGCGGAAAAAGCCACATAAACGGGTGGGCTATAGCCTTGGGGGGTGGGGCTGGCCAACTTCGTCCGCCGGACTTGGAATGGCGCGAGACTTTGCGAGGTGCCTCCGTGTGCCAAAAAATAGGCCGCGGACACAGCCGCGCCCAAAAATACCCGCCCGAAGGCCGGGGCGCCAAGTTCGTCCATCGGAAAAAGGCCACGAAAACGGGTGGGCTATAGCCTTGGGGGGTGGGGCTGGCCAACTTTGTCCGCGCGGACGAGGAATGGTGCGAGCCTTTGCGAGGCGCCTCCGTGTGCCAAAAATACGCCGCGGGCACAGCCGCGCCCAAAAATACCCGCTCGAAGGCCGGGCCGCCAAGTTCGTGTAGCGGGAAAAGGCCACAAAAACGGGTGGGCTATAGCCTTGGGGGGTGGGGCTGGCCCACTTCGTCCGCCAGACTCGGAATGGCGCGAGACTTTGCGAGGCACCTCCGTGTGCCAAAAATAGGCCGCGGGCACAGCCGCGCCCAAAAATACCCGCCCGAAGGCCGGGGCGCCAAGTTCGTCCAGCGGAAAAAGGCCACAAAAACGGGTGGGCTATAGCCTTGGGGGGTGGGGCGGGCCAACTTCGTCCGCCGGACTCGGAATGGCGCGAGACTTTGCGAGGCACCTCCGTGTGCCAAAAATAGGCCGCGGGCACAGCCGCGCCCAAATATACCGGCCCAAAGGCCGGGGCGCCAAGTTCGTCCAGCGGAAAAAGGCCACAAAAACGGGTGGGCTATAGGCTTGGGGGGTGGGGCTGGCCAACTTCGTCCGCCGGAGTCGGAATGGTGCGAGACTTTGCGAGGCGCCTCCGTGTGCCAAAAATAGGCTTCGGGCACAGCCGCGCCCAAAAATACCCGCCCGAAGGCCGGGGCGCCAAGTTCGTCCAGCGGTAAAAGGCCACAAAAACGGGTGGGCTATAGCCTTGGGGGGTGGGGATGGCCAACTTCGTCCGCCGGACTCGGAATGGCGCGAGACTTTGCGAGGCGCCTCCGTGTGCCAAAAATAGGCCGCGGGCACAGCCGCGCCCAAAAATACTCGCCCGAAGGCCGCGGCGCCAAGTTCGTCCAGCGGAAAAAGCCACATAAACGGGTGGGCTATAGCCTTGGGGGGTGGGGCTGGCCAACTTCGTCCGCCGGACTTGGAATGGCGCGAGACTTTGCGAGGTGCCTCCGTGTGCCAAAAAATAGGCCGCGGACACAGCCGCGCCCAAAAATACCCGCCCGAAGGCCGGGGCGCCAAGTTCGTCCAGCGGTAAAAGGCCACAAAAACGGGTGGGCTATAGCCTTGGGGGGTGGGGATGGCCAACTTCGTCCGCCGGACTCGGAATGGCGCGAGACTTTGCGAGGCGCCTCCGTGTGCCAAAAATAGGCCGCGGGCACAGCAGCGCCCAAAAATACCCGCCCGAAGGCCGGGGCGCCAAGTTCGTCCAGCGGTAAAAGGCCACAAAAACGGGTGGGCTATAGCCTTGGGGGGTGGGGATGGCCAACTTCGTCCGCCGGACTCGGAATGGCGCGAGACTTTTGCGAGGCGCCTCCGTGTGCCAAAAATAGGCCGCGGGCATAGCCGCGCCCAAAAATACCCGCCCGAAGGCCGCGGCGCCAAGTTCGTCCAGCGGAAAAAGCCACATAAACGGGTGGGCTATAGCCTTGGGGGGTGGGGCTGGCCAACTTCGTCCGCCGGACTTGGAATGGCGCGAGACTTTGCGAGGTGCCTCCGTGTGCCAAAAAATAGGCCGCGGACACAGCCGCGCCCAAAAATACCCGCCCGAAGGCCGGGGCGCCAAGTTCGTCCATCGGAAAAAGGCCACGAAAACGGGTGGGCTATAGCCTTGGGGGGTGGGGCTGGCCAACTTTGTCCGCGCGGACGAGGAATGGTGCGAGCCTTTGCGAGGCGCCTCCGTGTGCCAAAAATACGCCGCGGGCACAGCCGCGCCCAAAAATACCCGCCCGCAGGCCGGGCCGCCAAGTTCGTGCAGCGGGAAAAAGGCCACAAAAACGGGTGGGCTATAGCCTTGGGGGGTGGGGCTGGCCAACTTCGTCCGCCAGACTCGGAATGGCGCGAGACTTTGCGAGGCACCTCCGTGTGCCAAAAATAGGCCATATGGCACAGCCGCGCCAAAAATACCCGCCCGAAGGCCGGGCGCCAAGTTCGTCCCAGCGGAAAAAGGCCACAAAAACGGGTGGGCTATAGCCTTGGGGGTGGGCGGGCCAACTTCGTCGGCCGGACGCGGAATGGCGCGAGACTTTGCGAGGCACCTCCGTGTGCCAAAAATAGGCCATGGCACAGCCGCGCCCAAATATACCGCCCAAAGGCCGGGCGCCAAGTTCTTCCAGCGGAGAAGGCCACAAAAACGGGTGGGCTATAGGCTTGGGGGGTGGGGCTGGCCAACTTCGTCCGCCGGAGTCGGAATGGTGCGAGACTTTGCGAGGCGCCTCCGTGTGCCAAAAATAGGCTTCGGGCACAGCCGCGCCCAAAAATACCCGCCCGATGGCCGGGGCGCCAAGTTCGTCCAGCGGAAAAAGGCCACAAAAACGGGTGGGCTATAGCCTTGTGGGGTTGGGCTGGCCAACTTCGTCCGCCGGACTCGGAATGGCGCGAGACATTGCGAGGCGCCTCCGTGTGCCAAAAATAGGCCGCGGGCACAGCCGCGCCCAAAAATATCCGCCCGAAGGCCGGGGCGCCAAGTTCGTCCAGCGGAAAAAGGCCACAAAAACGGGTGGGCTATAGCCTTGGGGGGTGGGGCTGGCCAACTTCGTCCGCCGGACTCGGAATGGCGTAAGACTTTGCGAGGCGCCTCCGTGTGCCAAAAATACGCCGCGGGCACAGCCGCGCCCAAAAATACCCGCCCGAAGGCCCGGGCGCCAAGTTCGTCCAGCGGAAGAAGGCCACAAAAACGGGTGGGCTATAGCCTTGGGGGGTGGGGCTGGCCAACTTCGTCCGCCGGACTCGGAATGGCGCGAGACTTTGCGAGGCACCTCCGTGTGCCAAAAATAGGCCGCGGGCACAGCCGCGCCCAAATATACCGGCCCAAAGGCCGGGGCGCCAAGTTCGTCCAGCGGAAAAAGGCCACAAAAACGGGTGGGCTATAGGCTTGGGGGGTGGGGCTGGCCAACTTCGTCCGCCGGAGTCGGAATGGTGCGAGACTTTGCGAGGCGCCTCCGTGTGCCAAAAATAGGCTTCGGGCACAGCCGCGCCCAAAAATACCCGCCCGAAGGCCGGGGCGCCAAGTTCGTCCAGCGGAAAAAGGCCACAAAAACGGGTGGGCTATAGCCTTGGGGGGTGGGGCGGGCCAACTTCGTCCGCCGGACTCGGAATGGCGCGAGACTTTGCGAGGCACTTCCGTGAGCTGTAATAGGCCGCGGGCACAGCCGCGCCAAATATACCGGCCCAAAGGCCGGGGCGCCAAGTTCGTCCAGCGGAAAAAGGCCACAAAAACGGGTGGGCTATAGGCTTGGGGGGTGGGGCTGGCCAACTTCGTCCGCCGGAGTCGGAATGGTGCGAGACTTTGCGAGGCGCCTCCGTGTGCCAAAAATAGGCTTCGGGCACAGCCGCGCCCAAAAATACCCGCCCGATGGCCGGGGCGCCAAGTTCGTCCAGCGGAAAAAGGCCACAAAAACGGGTGGGCTATAGCCTTGGGGGGTTGGGCTGGAAAACTTCGTCCGCCGGACTCGGAATGGCGCGAGACTTTTTGAGGCGCCTCCGAGTGCCAAAAATAGGGCGCGGGCACAGCAGCAACCAAAAATACCAGCCCGAAGGCCGGGGCGCCAAGTTCGTCCGGCAGAAAAAGGCCACAAAAACGGGTGGGCTATAGCCTTGGGGGGTGGGGCTGGCCAACTTCGTCCGCCGGACTCGGAATGGCGCGAGACATTGCGAGGCGCCTCCGTGTGCCAAAAATAGGCCACGTCACAGCCGCGCCCAAAAATACCCGCCCGAAGGCCGGGGCGCCAAGTTCGTCCAGCGGAAAAAGGCCACAAAAACGGGTGGGCTATAGCCTTGGGGGGTGGGGATGGCCAACTTCGTCCGCCGGACTCGGAATGGCGCGAGACTTTGCGAGGCGCCTCCGTGTGCCAAAAATAGGCCGCGGGCACAGCAGCGCCCAAAAATACCCGCCCGAAGGCCGGGGCGCCAAGTTCGTCCAGCGGTAAAAGGCCACAAAAACGGGTGGGCTATAGCCTTGGGGGGTGGGGATGGCCAACTTCGTCCGCCGGACTCGGAATGGCGCGAGACTTTGCGAGGCGCCTCCGTGTGCCAAAAATAGGCCGCGGGCACAGCCGCGCCCAAAAATACCCGCCCGAAGGCCGCGGCGCCAAGTTCGTCCAGCGGAAAAAGCCACATAAACGGGTGGGCTATAGCCTTGGGGGGTGGGGCTGGCCAACTTCGTCCGCCGGACTTGGAATGGCGCGAGACTTTGCGAGGTGCCTCCGTGTGCCAAAAAATAGGCCGCGGACACAGCCCCGCCCATAAACCCGCCCAAAGGCCGGGGAGCCAAGTTCGTCCAGCGGAAAAAGGCCACAAAAACGGGTGGGCTATAGCCTTGGGGGGTGGGGCTGGCCTACTTCGTCCGCCGGACTCGGAATGGCGCGAGACTTTACGAGGTGCCTCCGTGTGCCAAAAATAGGCCACGGGCACAGCAGCGCCCATAAATACCCGCCCGAAGGCCGGGGCGCCAAGTTCGTCCAGCGGTAAAAGGCCACAAAAACGGGTGGGCTATAGCCTTGGGGGGTGGGGATGGCCAACTTCGTCCGCCGGACTCGGAATGGCGCGAGACTTTGCGAGGCGCCTCCGTGTGCCAAAAATAGGCCGCGGGCACAGCAGCGCCCAAAAATACCCGCCCGAAGGCCGGGGCGCCAAGTTCGTCCAGCGGTAAAAGGCCACAAAAACGGGTGGGCTATAGCCTTGGGGGGTGGGGATGGCCAACTTCGTCCGCCGGACTCGGAATGGCGCGAGACTTTGCGAGGCGCCTCCGTGTGCCAAAAATAGGCCGCGGGCACAGCCGCGCCCAAAAATACCCGCCCGAAGGCCGCGGCGCCAAGTTCGTCCAGCGGAAAAAGCCACATAAACGGGTGGGCTATAGCCTTGGGGGGTGGGGCTGGCCAACTTCGTCCGCCGGACTTGGAATGGCGCGAGACTTTGCGAGGTGCCTCCGTGTGCCAAAAAATAGGCCGCGGACACAGCCGCGCCCATAAACCCGCCCAAAGGCCGGGGAGCCAAGTTCGTCCAGCGGAAAAAGGCCACAAAAACGGGTGGGCTATAGCCTTGGGGGGTGGGGCTGGCCTACTTCGTCCGCCGGACTCGGAATGGCGCGAGACTTTACGAGGTGCCTCCGTGTGCCAAAAATAGGCCACGGGCACAGCAGCGCCCTTAAATACCCGCCCGAAAGCCGGGGCGCCAAGTTCGTCCAGCGGTAAAAGGCCACAAAAACGGGTGGGCTATAGCCTTGGGGGGTGGGGATGGCCAACTTCGTCCGCCGGACTCGGAATGGCGCGAGACTTTACGAGGTGCCTCCGTGTGCCAAAAATAGGCCACGGGCACAGCAGCGCCCATAAATACCCGCCCGAAGGCCGGGGCGCCAAGTTCGTCCAGCGGTAAAAGGCCACAAAAACGGGTGGGCTATAGCCTTGGGGGGTGGGGATGGCCAACTTCGTCCGCCGGACTCGGAATGGCGCGAGACTTTGCGAGGCGCCTCCGTGTGCCAAAAATAGGCCGCGGGCACAGCAGCGCCCAAAAATACCCGCCCGAAGGCCGGGGCGCCAAGTTCGTCCAGCGGTAAAAGGCCACAAAAACGGGTGGGCTATAGCCTTGGGGGGTGGGGATGGCCAACTTCGTCCGCCGGACTCGGAATGGCGCGAGACTTTGCGAGGCGCCTCCGTGTGCCAAAAATAGGCCGCGGGCACAGCCGCGCCCAAAAATACCCGCCCGAAGGCCGCGGCGCCAAGTTCGTCCAGCGGAAAAAGCCACATAAACGGGTGGGCTATAGCCTTGGGGGGTGGGGCTGGCCAACTTCGTCCGCCGGACTTGGAATGGCGCGAGACTTTGCGAGGTGCCTCCGTGTGCCAAAAAATAGGCCGCGGACACAGCCGCGCCCATAAACCCGCCCAAAGGCCGGGGAGCCAAGTTCGTCCAGCGGAAAAAGGCCACAAAAACGGGTGGGCTATAGCCTTGGGGGGTGGGGCTGGCCTACTTCGTCCGCCGGACTCGGAATGGCGCGAGACTTTGAGAGGCACCTCCGTGGGCCAAAAATAGGCCGCGGGCACAGCCGCGTCCAAAAATACCCGCCCGAAGGCCGGGGCGCCAAGTTCGTCCAGCGGAAAAAGGCCACAAAAACGGGTGGGCTATAGCCTTGGGGGGTGGGGCTGGCCGACTTCGTCCGCCGGACTCGGAATGGCGCGAGACTTTACGAGGTGCCTCCGTGTGCCAAAAATAGGCCACGGGCACAGCAGCGCCCATAAATACCCGCCCGAAGGCCGGGGCGCCAAGTTCGTCCAGCGGTAAAAGGCCACAAAAACGGGTGGGCTATAGCCTTGGGGGGTGGGGATGGCCAACTTCGTCCGCCGGACTCGGAATGGCGCGAGACTTTGCGAGGCGCCTCCGTGTGCCAAAAATAGGCCGCGGGCACAGCAGCGCCCAAAAATACCCGCCCGAAGGCCGGGGCGCCAAGTTCGTCCAGCGGTAAAAGGCCACAAAAACGGGTGGGCTATAGCCTTGGGGGGTGGGGATGGCCAACTTCGTCCGCCGGACTCGGAATGGCCCGAGACTTTGCGAGGCGCCTCCGTGTGCCAAAAATAGGCCGCGGGCACAGCCGCGCCCAAAAATACATGCCCGAAGGCCCGGGCGCCAAGTTCGTCCAGCGGAAAAAGGCCTCAAGAACGGGTGGGCTATAGCCTTGGGGGGTGGGGCTGGCCAACTTCGTCCGCCGGACTCGGAATGGCGCGAGACTTTACGAGGCGCCTCCGTGTGCCAAAAATAGGCCGCGGGCACAGCGGCGCCCAAAAATACCCGCCCGAAGGCCGGGGCGCCAAGTTCGTCCAGCGGAAAAAGGCCACAAAAACGGGTGGGCTATAGCCTTGGGGGGTGGGGCTGGCCAACTTCGTCCGCCGGACTCGGAATGGCGCGAGACTTTGCGAGGCGCCTCCGTGTGCCAAAACTAGGCCGCGGGCGCAGCCGCGCCCAAAAATACCCGCCCGAAGGCCGGGGCGCCAAGTTCGTCCATCGGAAAAAGGCCACGAAAACGGGTGGGCTATAGCCTTGGGGGGTGGGGCTGGCCAACTTTGTCCGCGCGGACGAGGAATGGTGCGAGACTTTGCGAGGCGCCTCCGTGTGCCAAAAATACGCCGCGGGCACAGCCGCGCCCAAAAATACCCGCTCGAAGGCCGGGCCGCCAAGTTCGTGTAGCGGGAAAAAGGCCACAAAAACGGGTGGGCTATAGGCTTGGGGGGTGGGGCTGGCCAACTTCGTCCGCCGGAGTCGGAATGGTGCGAGACTTTGCGAGGCGCCTCCGTGTGCCAAAAATACGCCGCGGGCACAGCCGCGCCCAAAAATACCCGCCCGAAGGCCGGGGCGCCAAGTTCGTCCAGCGGAAAAAGGCCACAAAAACGGGTGGGCTATAGCCTTGGGGGGTGGGGCGGGCCAACTTCGTCCGCCGGACTCGGAATGGCGCGAGACTTTGCGAGGCACCTCCGTGTGCCAAAAATAGGCCGCGGGCACAGCCGCGCCCAAATATACCGGCCCAAAGGCCGGGGCGCCAAGTTCGTCCAGCGGAAAAAGGCCACAAAAACGGGTGGGCTATAGGCTTGGGGGGTGGGGCTGGCCAACTTCGTCCGCCGGAGTCGGAATGGTGCGAGACTTTGCGAGGCGCCTCCGTGTGCCAAAAATAGGCTTCGGGCACAGCCGCGCCCAAAAATACCCGCCCGATGGCCGGGGCGCCAAGTTCGTCCAGCGGAAAAAGGCCACAAAAACGGGTGGGCTATAGCCTTGGGGGGTTGGGCTGGAAAACTTCGTCCGCCGGACTCGGAATGGCGCGAGACTTTTTGAGGCGCCTCCGAGTGCCAAAAATAGGGCGCGGGCACAGCAGCAACCAAAAATACCAGCCCGAAGGCCGGGGCGCCAAGTTCGTCCGGCAGAAAAAGGCCACAAAAACGGGTGGGCTATAGCCTTGGGGGGTGGGGCTGGCCAACTTCGTCCGCCGGACTCGGAATGGCGCGAGACATTGCGAGGCGCCTCCGTGTGCCAAAAATAGGCCGCGGGCACAGCCGCGCCCAAAAATACCCGCCCGATGGCCGGGGCGCCAAGTTCGTCCAGCGGAAAAAGGCCACAAAAACGGGTGGGCTATAGCCTTGGGGGGTTGGGCTGGCCAACTTCGTCCGCCGGACTCGGAATGGCGCGAGACTTTTTGAGGCACCTCCGAGTGCCAAAAATAGGGCGCGGGCACAGCCGCACCCAAAAATACCAGCCCGAAGGCCGGGGCGCCAAGTTCGTCCAGCGGAAAAAGGCCACAAAAACGGGTGGGCTATAGCCTTGGTGGGTGGGGCTGGCCAACTTCGTCCGCCGGACACGGAATGGCGCGAGACTTTGCGAGGTGCCTCCGTGTGCCAAAAATAGGCCGCGGGCACAGCCGCGCCCAAAAATATCCGCCCGAAGGCCGGGGCGCCAAGTTCGTCCAGCGGAAAAAGGCCACAAAAACGGGTGGGCTATAGCTTTGGGGGGTGGGGCTGGCCAACTTCGTCCGCCGGACTCGGAATGGCGTGAGACTTTGCGAGGCGCCTCCGTGTGCCAAAAATACGCCGCGGGCACAGCTGCGCCCAAAAATACCCGCCCGAAGGCCGGGGCGCCAAGTTCGTCCAGCGGGAAAAGGCCACAAAAACGGGTGGGCTATAGCCTTGGGGGGTGGGGCTGGCCGACTTCGTCCGCCGGACTCGGAATCGCGCGAGACTTTGCGAGGCACCTCCGCGTGCCAAAAATAGGCCGCGGGCACAGCCGCGCCCAAAAATACCCGCCCGAAGGCTGGGGCGCCAAGTTCGTCCAGCGGAAAAAGGCCACAAAAACGGGTGGGCTATAGCCTTGGGGCGTGGGGCTGGCCGACTTCGTCTGCCGGACTCGGAATGGTGCGAGATTTTGCGAGGCGAATCCGTGTGCCAAAAATAGGCTGCGGGCACAGCCGCGCCCAAAAAGACCCGCCCGATGGCCGGGGCGCCAAGTTCGTCCAGCGGAAAAAGGCCACAAAAACGGGTGGGCTATAGCCTTGGGGGGTGGGGCGGGCCAACTTCGTCCGCCGGACTCGGAATGGCGCGAGACTTTGCGACGCACCTCCGTGTGCCAAAAAAATAGGCCAGCATGGGCACAGCCGCGCCAAAATATACCCGCCCAAAGGCCGGGCGCCAAGTTCGTCCAGCGGAAAAAGGCCACAAAAACGGGTGGGCTATAGGCTTGGGGGTGGGGCTGGCCAACTTCTGTCCGCCGGAGTCGGAATGGCGCGAGACTTTGCGAGGTGCCTCCGTGTGCCAAAATAGGTCATGGGCACAGCCGCGCCCAAAATATCCACCCGAAGGCCGGGCGCCAAGTTCGTCCAGCGGAAAAAGGCCACAAAAACGGGTGGGCTATAGCTTTGGGGGGTGGGGCTGGCCAACTTCGTCCGCCGGACTCGGAATGGCGTGAGACTTTGCGAGGCGCCTCCGTGTGCCAAAAATACGCCGCGGGCACAGCTGCGCCCAAAAATACCCGCCCGAAGGCCGGGGCGCCAAGTTCGTCCAGCGGGAAAAGGCCACAAAAACGGGTGGGCTATAGCCTTGGGGGGTGGGGCTGGCCGACTTCGTCCGCCGGACTCGGAATCGCGCGAGACTTTGCGAGGCACCTCCGCGTGCCAAAAATAGGCCGCGGGCACAGCCGCGCCCAAAAATACCCGCCCGAAGGCTGGGGCGCCAAGTTCGTCCAGCGGAAAAAGGCCACAAAAACGGGTGGGCTATAGCCTTGGGGCGTGGGGCTGGCCGACTTCGTCTGCCGGACTCGGAATGGTGCGAGATTTTGCGAGGCGAATCCGTGTGCCAAAAATAGGCTGCGGGCACAGCCGCGCCCAAAAATACCCGCCCGAAGGCCGGGGCGCCAAGTTCGTCCAGCGGAAAAAGGCCACAAAAACGGGTGGGCTATAGCCTTGGGGGGTGGGGCGGGCCAACTTCGTCCGCCGGACTCGGAATGGCGCGAGACTTTGCGACGCACCTCCGTGTGCCAAAAATAGGCCGCGGGCACAGCCGCGCCCAAATATACCGGCCCAAAGGCCGGGGCGCCAAGTTCGTCCAGCGGAAAAAGGCCACAAAAACGGGTGGGCTATAGGCTTGGGGGGTGGGGCTGGCCAACTTCGTCCGCCGGAGTCGGAATGGCGCGAGACTTTGCGAGGTGCCTCCGTGTGCCAAAAATAGGCCGCGGGCACAGCCGCTTCCAAAAATACCCGCCCAAAGGCCGTGGCGCCAAGTTCGTCCAGCGGAAAAAGGCCACAAAAACGGGCGGGCTATAGCCTTGGGGGGTGGGGCTGGCCAACTTCGTCCGCCGGAGTCGGAATGGTGTGAGACTTTGCGAGGCGCCTCCGTGTGCCGAAAATAGGCTTCGGGCACAGCCGCGCCCAAAAATACCCGCCCGATGGCCGGGGCGCCAAGTTCGTCCAGCGGAAAAAGGCCACAAAAACGGGTGGGCTATAGCCTTGGGGGGTTGGGCTGGCCAACTTCGTCCGCCGGACTCGGAATGGCGCGAGACTTTTTGAGGCGCCTCCGAGTGCCAATAATAGGGCGCGGGCACAGCCGTACCCAAAAATACCAGCCCGAAGGCCGGGGCGCCAAGTTCGTCCGGCAGAAAAAGGCCACAAAAACGGGTGGGCTATAGCCTTGGGGGGTGGGGCTGGCCAACTTCGTCCGCCGGACTCGGAATGGCGCGAGACTTTGCGAGGCACCTCCGAGTGCTGTGGGCCAGGCCGCGGGTACAGCCGCGCCCAAAAATATCCGCCCGAAGGCCGGGGCGCCAAGTTCGTCCAGCGGAAAAAGGCCACAAAAACGGGTGGGCTATAGCTTTGGGGGGTGGGGCTGGCCAACTTCGTCCGCCGGACTCGGAATGGCGTGAGACTTTGCGAGGCACCTCCGCGTGCCAAAAATAGGCCGCGGGCACAGCCGCACCCAAAAATACCCGCCCGAAGGCTGGGGCGCCAAGTTCGTCCAGCAGAAAAAGGCCACAAAAACGGGTGGGCTATAGCCTTGGGGGGTGGGGCTGGCCAACTTCGTCCGCCGGACTCGGAATGGCTTGAGACTTTGCGAGGCACCTCCGCGTGCCAAAAATAGGCCGCGGGCACAGCCGCGCCCAAAAATACCCGCCCGAAGGCTGGGGCGCCAAGTTCGTCCAGCGGAAAAAGGCCACAAAAACGGGTGGGCTATAGCCTTGGGGGGTGGGGCTGGCCCACTTCGTCCGCCGGACTCGGAATGGCGCGAGACTTTGCGAGGGGCCTCCGTGTGCCAAAAATAGGCCGCGGGCACATCCGCGCCCAAAAATAACCGCCCGAAGGCCGGGGCGCCATGTTCGTCCAGCGGAAAAAGGCCACAAAAACGGGTGGGCTATAGCCTTGGGGGGTGGGGCTGGCCAACTTCGTCCCCCGGACTCGGAATGGCGCGAGACTTTGCGAGGGGCCTCCGTGTGCCAAAAATAGGCCGCGGGCATAGCCGCGCCCAAAAATAACCGCCCGAAGGCCGGGGCGCCAAGTTCGTCCAGCGGAAAAAGGCCACAAAAACGGGTGGGCTATGGCTTTGGGGGGTGGGGCTGGCCAACTTCGTCCGCCGGACTCGGAATGGCGTGAGACTTTGCGAGGCACCTCCGCGTGCCAAAAATAGGCCGCGGGCACAGCCGCACCCAAAAATACCCGCCCGAAGGCTGGGGCGCCAAGTTCGTCCAGCAGAAAAAGGCCACAAAAACGGGTGGGCTATAGCCTTGGGGGGTGGGGCTGGCCAACTTCGTCCGCCGGACTCGGAATGGCGTGAGACTTTGCGAGGCACCTCCGCGTGCCAAAAATAGGCCGCGGGCAAAGCCGCGCCCAAAAATACCCGCCCGAAGGCTGGGGCGCCAAGTTCGTCCAGCGGAAAAAGGCCACAAAAACGGGTGGGCTATAGCCTTGGGGGGTGGGGCTGGCCAACTTCGTCTGCCGGACTCGGAATGGTGCGAGATTTTGTGAGGCACCTCCGTGTGCCAACAATAGGCCGCGGGCACAGCCGCGCCCAAAAATACCCGCCCGAAGGCCGGGGCGCCAAGTTCGTCCAGCGGAAAAAGGCCACAAAAACGGGTGGGCTATAGCCTTGGGGGGTGGGGCTTGCCAACTTCTTCCGCCGCACTCGGAATGGCGTGAGACTTTGCGAGGCGCCTCCGTGTGCCAAAAATAGGCCGTGGGCACAGCCGCGCCCTAAAATACCCGCCCGAAGGCCGGGGCGCCAAGTTCGTCCAGCGGAAAAAGGCCACAAAAACGGGTGGGCTATAGCCTTGGGGGGTGGGGCTGGCCGACTTCGTCCGCCGGACTCGGAATGGCGCGAGACTTTGCGAGGCACCTCCGCATGCCAAAAATAGGCCGCGGGCACAGCCGCGCCCAAATATACCGGCCCAAAGGCCGGGGCGCCAAGTTCGTCCAGCGGTAAAAGGCCACAAAAACGGGTGGGCTATAGGCTTGGGTGGTGGGGCTGGCCAACTTCGTCCGCCGGAGTCGGAATGGCGCGAGACTTTGCGAGGTGCCTCCGTGTGCCAAAAATAGGCCGCGGGTACAGCCGCTTCCAAAAATACCCGCCCAAAGGCCGTGGCGCCAAGTTCGTCCAGCGGAAAAAGGCCACAAAAACGGGCGGGCTATAGCCTTGGGGGGTGGGGCTGGGCAACTTCGTCCGCCGGAGTCGGAATGGCGGGAGACTTTTCGAGGCGCCTCTGTGTGCCAAAAATAGGCTTCGGGCACAGCCGCGCCCAAAAATACCCGCCCGATGGCCGGGGCGCCAAGTTCGTCCAGCGGAAAAAGGCCACAAAAACGGGTGGGCTATAGCCTTGGAGGGTTGGGCTGGCCAACTTCGTCCGCCGGACTCGGAATGGTGCGAGACTTTTTGAGGCGCCTCCGAGTACCAAAAATAGGGCGCGGGCACAGCCGCACCCAAAAATACCAGCCCGAAGGCCGGGGCGCCAAGTTCGTCCGGCAGAAAAAGGCCACAAAAACGGGTGGGCTATAGCCTTGGGGGGTGGGGCTGGCCGACTTCGTCCGCCGGACTCGGAATGGCGCGAGACTTTGCGAGGCACCTCCGCATGCCAAAAATAGGCCGCGGGCACAGCCGCGCCCAAATATACCGGCCCAAAGGCCGGGGCGCCAAGTTCGTCCAGCGGTAAAAGGCCACAAAAACGGGTGGGCTATAGGCTTGGGTGGTGGGGCTGGCCAACTTCGTCCGCCGGAGTCGGAATGGCGCGAGACTTTGCGAGGTGCCTCCGTGTGCCAAAAATAGGCCGCGGGTACAGCCGCTTCCAAAAATACCCGCCCAAAGGCCGTGGCGCCAAGTTCGTCCAGCGGAAAAAGGCCACAAAAACGGGCGGGCTATAGCCTTGGGGGGTGGGGCTGGGCAACTTCGTCCGCCGGAGTCGGAATGGCGGGAGACTTTTCGAGGCGCCTCTGTGTGCCAAAAATAGGCTTCGGGCACAGCCGCGCCCAAAAATACCCGCCCGATGGCCGGGGCGCCAAGTTCGTCCAGCGGAAAAAGGCCACAAAAACGGGTGGGCTATAGCCTTGGAGGGTTGGGCTGGCCAACTTCGTCCGCCGGACTCGGAATGGTGCGAGACTTTTTGAGGCGCCTCCGAGTACCAAAAATAGGGCGCGGGCACAGCCGCACCCAAAAATACCAGCCCGAAGGCCGGGGCGCCAAATTCGCCCGGCAGAAAAAGGCCACAAAAACGGGTGGGCTATAGCCTTGGGGGGTGGGGCAGGCCAACTTCGTCCGCCGGACTCGGAATGGCGCGAGACATTGCGAGGCGCCTCCGTGTGCCAAAAATAGGCCGCGGGCACAGCCGCGCCCAAAAATATCCGCCCGAAGGCCGGGGCGCCAAGTTCGTCCAGCGGAAAAAGGCCACAAAAACGGGTGGGCTATAGCTTTGGGGGGTGGGGCTGGCCAACTTCGTCCGCCGGACTCGGAATGGCGTGAGACTTTGCGAGGCACCTCCGCGTGCCAAAAATAGGCCGCGGGCACAGCCGCGCCCAAAAATACCCGCCCGAAGGGTTGGGCGCCAAGTTCGTCCAGCGGAAAAAGGCCACAAAAACGGGTGGGCTATAGCCTTGGGGGGTGGGGCTTGCCAACTTCTTCCGCCGCACTCGGAATGGCGTGAGACTTTGCGAGGCACCTCCGTGTGCCAAAAATAGGCCGTGGGCACAGCCGCGCCCAAAAATACCCGCCCGAAGGCCGGGGCGCCAAGTTCGTCCAGCGGAAAAAGGCCACAAAAACGGGTGGGCTATAGCCTTGGGGGGTGGGGCTGGCCAACTTCGTCCGCCGGACTCGGAATGGCGCGAGACTTTGCGAGGCGCCTCCATGTGCCAAAAATAGGCCGCGGGCACAGCCGCGCCCAAAATCACCCGCCCGAAGGCCGGGGCGCCAAGTTCGTCCAGCAGAAAAAGGCCACAAAAACGGGTGGGCTATAGCCTTTGGGGGTGGGGCTGGCCAACTTCGTCCGCCGGACTCGGAATGGCGCGAGACTTTGCGAGGTTCCTCCGTGTGCCAAAAATAGGCCGCGGACAGAGCCGCGCCCAAAAATACCGGCCCGAAGGCAGTGGCGCCAAGTTCGTCCAGCGGAAAAAGGCCACAAAAACGGGTGGGCTATAGCCTTGGGGGGTGGGGCTGGCCGACTTCGTCCGCCGGTCTCGGAATGGCGCGAGACTTTGTGAGGCGCCTCCGTGTGCCAAAAATAGGCCGCAGGCACAGCCGCGCCCAAAAATACCCGCCCGAAGGCCGGGGCGCCAAGTTCGTCCAGCGGAAAAAGGCCATAAAAATGGGTGGGCTATAGCCTTGGGGGGTGGGGCTGGCCAACTTCGTCCGCCGGGCTCGGAATGGCGCGAGACTTTGCGAGGTGCCTCCGTGTGCCAAAAATAGGCCGCGGGCACAGCCGCGCCCAAAATCAGCCGCCCGAAGGCCGGGGCGCCAAGTTTGTCCAGCAGAAAAAGGCCACAAAAACGGGTGGGCTATAGCCTTGGGGGGTGGGGCTGGCCAACTTCGTCCGCCGGACTCGGAATGGCGCGAGACTTTGCGAGGTTCCTCCGTGTGCCAAAAATAGGCCGCGGACAGAGCCGCGCCCAAAAATACCGGCCCGAAGGCCGTGGCGGCAAGTTCATCCAGCGGAAAAAGGCCACAAAAACGGGTGGGCTATAGCCTTGGGGGGTGGGGCTGGCCAACTTCGTCCGCCGGACTCGGAATGGCGCGAGACTTTTCGAGGTGCCTCCGTGTGCCAAAAATAGGCCGCGGGTACAGCCGCGCCCAAAAATAGCCGCCCGATGGCCGGGGCGCCAAGTTCGTCCAGCGGAAAAAGGCCACAAAAACGGGTGGGCTATAGCCTTGGGGGGTGGGGCAGGCCAACTTCGTCCGCCGGGCTCGGAATGGCGCGAGACTTTGCGAGGCGCCTCCGTGTGCCAAAAATAGGCCGCGGGCACAGCCGCGCCCAAAAATACCCGCCCGAAGGCCGGGGCGCCAAGTTCGTCCAGCGGTAAAAGGCCACAAAAACGGGTGGGCTATAGCCTTGGGGAGTGGGGCTGTCCCACTTCGTCCGCCGGACTCGGAATGGCGCGAGACTTTGCGAGGCACCTCCGTGTGCCAAAAATAGGCCGCGGGCACAGCCGCGCCCAAAAATACCCGCCGGAAGGCCGGGGCGCCAAGTTCGTCCAGCAGTAAAAGGCCACAAAAACGGGTGGGCTATAGCCTTGGGGGGTGGGGCAGGCCAACTTCGTCCGCCGGACTCGGAATGGCGCGAGACTTTGCGAGGTGCCTCTATGCGCCAAAAATAGGCCGCGGCCACAGCCGCGCCCAAAAATACCCGCCCGAAGGCCGGGGCGCCAAGTTCATCCAGCGGTAAAAGGCCACAAAAACGGGTGGGCTATAGCCTTGGGGGGTGGGGCTGGCCAACTTCGTCCGCCGGACTCGGAATGGCGCGAGACTTTGCGAGGCGCCTCCGTGCACCAAAAATAGGCCGCGGGCACAGCCGCGCCCAAAAATACCCGCCCAAAGGCCGGGCCGCCAAGTTCGTGTAGCGGGAAAAAGGCCACAAAAACGGGTGGGCTATAGCCTCGGGGGGTGGGGCTGGCCAACTTCGTCCGCCGGACTCGGAATGGCGCGAGACTTTGCGAGGTTCCTCCGTGTGCCAAAAATAGGCCGCGGACAGAGCCGCGCCCAAAAATACCGGCCCGAAGGCAGTGGCGCCAAGTTCGTCCAGCGGAAAAAGGCCACAAAAACGGGTGGGCTATAGCCTTGGGGGGTGGGGCTGGCCGACTTCGTCCGCCGGTCTCGGAATGGCGCGAGACTTTGTGAGGCGCCTCCGTGTGCCAAAAATAGGCCGCAGGCACAGCCGCGCCCAAAAATACCCGCCCGAAGGCCGGGGCGCCAAGTTCGTCCAGCGGAAAAAGGCCATAAAAATGGGTGGGCTATAGCCTTGGGGGGTGGGGCTGGCCAACTTCGTCCGCCGGGCTCGGAATGGCGCGAGACTTTGCGAGGTGCCTCCGTGTGCCAAAAATAGGCCGCGGGCACAGCCGCGCCCAAAATCAGCCGCCCGAAGGCCGGGGCGCCAAGTTTGTCCAGCAGAAAAAGGCCACAAAAACGGGTGGGCTATAGCCTTGGGGGGTGGGGCTGGCCAACTTCGTCCGCCGGACTCGGAATGGCGCGAGACTTTGCGAGGTTCCTCCGTGTGCCAAAAATAGGCCGCGGACAGAGCCGCGCCCAAAAATACCGGCCCGAAGGCCGTGGCGGCAAGTTCATCCAGCGGAAAAAGGCCACAAAAACGGGTGGGCTATAGCCTTGGGGGGTGGGGCTGGCCAACTTCGTCCGCCGGACTCGGAATGGCGCGAGACTTTTCGAGGTGCCTCCGTGTGCCAAAAATAGGCCGCGGGTACAGCCGCGCCCAAAAATAGCCGCCCGATGGCCGGGGCGCCAAGTTCGTCCAGCGGAAAAAGGCCACAAAAACGGGTGGGCTATAGCCTTGGGGGGTGGGGCAGGCCAACTTCGTCCGCCGGGCTCGGAATGGCGCGAGACTTTGCGAGGCGCCTCCGTGTGCCAAAAATAGGCCGCGGGCACAGCCGCGCCCAAAAATACCCGCCCGAAGGCCGGGGCGCCAAGTTCGTCCAGCGGTAAAAGGCCACAAAAACGGGTGGGCTATAGCCTTGGGGGGTGGGGCTGTCCCACTTCGTCCGCCGGACTCGGAATGGCGCGAGACTTTGCGAGGCACCTCCGTGTGCCAAAAATAGGCCGCGCGCACAGCCGCGCCCAAAAATACCCGCCGGAAGGCCGGGGCGCCAAGTTCGTCCAGCGGTAAAAGGCCACAAAAACGGGTGGGCTATAGCCTTGGGGGGTGGGGCAGGCCAACTTCGTCCGCCGGACTCGGAATGGCGCGAGACTTTGCGAGGTGCCTCTATGCGCCAAAAATAGGCCGCGGGCACAGCCGCGCCCAAAAATACCCGCCCGAAGGCCGGGGCGCCAAGTTCATCCAGCGGTAAAAGGCCACAAAAACGGGTGGGCTATAGCCTTGGGGGGTGGGGCTGGCCAACTTCGTCCGCCGGACTCGGAATGGCGCGAGACTTTGCGAGGCGCCTCCGTGCACCAAAAATAGGCCGCGGGCACAGCCGCGCCCAAAAATACCCGCCCAAAGGCCGGGCCGCCAAGTTCGTGTAGCGGGAAAAAGGCCACAAAAACGGGTGGGCTATAGCCTCGGGGGGTGGGGCTGGCCAACTTCGTCCGCCGGACTCGGAATGGCGCGAGACTTTGCGAGGTTCCTCCGTGTGCCAAAAATAGGCCGCGGACAGAGCCGCGCCCAAAAATACAGGCCCGAAGGCCGTGGCGCCAAGTTCGTCCAGCGGAAAGGCCACAAAAACGGGTGGGCTATAGCCTTGGGGGGTGGGGCTGGCCAATTTCGTCCGCCGACTCGGAATGGCGCGAGACTTTGCGAGGCGCCACCGTGTGCCATAAATAGGCCGCGGGCACAGCCGCGGGCACAGCCGCGCCCAAAAATACCCGCCCGAAGGCCGGGGCGCCAAGTTCGTCCAGCAGTAAAAGGCCACAAAAACGGGTGGGCTATAGCCTTGGGGGGTGGGGCTGGCCAACTTCGTCCGCCGGACTCGGAATGGCGCGAGACTTTGCGAGGTGCCTACGTGTGCCAAAAATAGGACGCGGACACAGCTGTGCCCAAGCATACCCGCCCGAAGGCCGGGGCGCCAAGTTCGTCCAGCGGTAAAAGGCCACAAAAACGGGTGGGCTATAGCCTTGGGGGGTGGGGCTGGCCAACTTCGTCCGCCGGACTCGGAATGGCGCGAGACTTTGCGAGGCGCCTCGGTGTGCCAAAAATAGGCCGCGGGCACAGCCGCGCCAAAAATTAGCGCCCGAAGGCCGGGGCGCCAAGTTCGTCCAGCGGTAAAAGGCCACAAAAACGGGTGGGCTATAGCCTTGGGGGGTGGGGCTGGCCAACTTCGTCCGCCGGACTCGGAATGGCGCGAGACTTTGCGAGGCACCTCTGTGTGCCAAAAATAGGCCGCGGGCACAGCCTTGCATAAAAATACCCGCCCGAAGGCCGGGGCACCAAGTTCGTCCAGCGGAAAAAGGCCACAAAAACGGGTGGGCTATAGCCTTGGGGGATGGGGCTTGCCAACTTCGTCCGCCGGACTCGGAATGGCGCGAGAATTTGCGAGGCGCCTCCGTGTGCCAAAAACAGGCTGCGGCCACAGCCGCGCCCAAAAATACCCGCCCTAAGGCCAGGGCGCCAAG
Organism: Citrus cavaleriei; assembly: GCA_030448935.1. Classification (NCBI taxonomy): domain Eukaryota; kingdom Viridiplantae; phylum Streptophyta; class Magnoliopsida; order Sapindales; family Rutaceae; genus Citrus; species Citrus cavaleriei. The sequence continues at coordinate 35,601 of JAUJEM010000194.1, read as the reverse complement.
TTCATCCAGCGGAAAAAGGCCACAAAAACGGGTGGGCTATAGCCTTGGGGGGTGGGGCTGGCCAACTTCGTCCGCCGGACTTGGAATTGCGCGAGACTTTGCGAGGCGCCTCCGTGTGCAAAAAATAGGCCGCGGGCACAGCCGCGCCCAAAAATTCCCGCCGGAAGGCCGGGGCGCCTTGTTCGTCCAGCGGAAAAAGGCCACAAAAACGGGTGGGCTATAGCCTTGGGGGGTGGGGCTGGCCAACTTCGTCCGCCGGATTCGGAATGGCGCGAGACTTTGCGAGGAGCCTCCATGTTCCAAAAATAGGCCGCGGACACAGCCGCGCCCAAAAATACCCGCCCGAAGGCCGGGGCGCCAAGTTCGTCCAGCGGTAAAAGGCCAAAAACGGGTGGGCTATAGCCTTGGGGGGTGGGGCTGGCCAACTTCGTCCGCCGGACTCGGAATGGCGCGACACTTTGCGAGCCGCCTCCGTGTGCCAAAAATAGGCCGCGGGTACAGCCGCGCCCAAAAATACCAGACCGAAGGCCGGGGCGCCAAGTTCGTCCAGCGGTAAAAGGCCACAATAACGGGTGGGCTATAGCCTTGGGGGGTGGGGCTGGCCAACTTCGTCTGCCGGACTCGGAATGGCGCGAGACTTTGCGAGGGGCCTCCGTGTGCCAAAAATAGGCCGCGGGAACAGCCGCGCCCAAAAATACCCCCCCGAAGGCCGGGGCGCCAAGTTCGTCCAGTGGAAGAAGGCCACAAAAACGGGTGGGCTATAGCCTTGGGCGGTGGGGCCGGCCGACTTTGTCCGCCGGACTCGGAATGGCGCGAGACTTTGCGAGGCGCCTCCGTGTGCCAAAAATAGGCCGCGGGAACAGCCGCGCCCAAAAATACTCGCCCGAAGGCCGGGGCGCCAAGTTCGTCCAGCGGAAAAAGGCCACAAAAACGGGTGGGCTATAGCCTTGGGGGGTGGGGCTGGCCAACTTCGTCCGCCGGACCCGGAATGGCGCGAGACTTTGCGAGGCGCCTCCGTGTGCCAAATATAGGCCGCGGGCACAGCCGCGGCCAAAAATACCCGCCCGAAGGCCGGGGCGCCAAGTTCGTCCAGCGGAAAAAGGCCACAAAAACGGGTGGGCTATAGCCTTGGGGGGTGGGGCTGGCCAACTTCGTCCGCCGGACTCGGAATGGCGTGAGACTTTGCGAGGCGCCTCCGTGTGCCAAAGATAGGCCGCGGGAACAGCCGCCACCAAAAATACCAGCCCGAAGGCCGGGGCGCCAAGTTCGTCCAACGGATAAAGGCCACAAAAACGGGTGGGCTATATCCTTGGGTGGTGGGGCTGGCCAACTTCGTCCGCCGGACTCGGAATGGCGCGAGAGTTTGGGAGGCGCCTCCGTGTGCCAAAAATAGGCCGCGGGCGCAGCCGCGCCCAAAAATACCCGCCCGAAGGCCGGGGCGGCAAGTTCGTCCAGCGGAAAAAGGCCACAAAAACGGGTGGGCTATAGCCTCGGGGGGTGGGGCTGGCCAACTTCGTCCGCCGGACTCGGAATGGCGCGAGACTTTGCGAGGCGCCTCCGTGTGCCAAAAATAGGCCGCGGGAACAGCCGCGCCCAAAAATACCCCCCCGAAGGCCGGGGCGCCAAGTTCGTCCAGTGGAAAAAGGCCACAAAAACGGGTGGGCTATAGCCTTGGGCGGTGGGGCCGGCCGACTTTGTCCGCCGGACTCGGAATGGCGCGAGACTTTGCGAGGCGCCTCCGTGTGCCAAATATAGGCCGCGGGCACAGCCGCGGCCAAAAATACCCGCCCGAAGGCCGGGGCGCCAAGTTCGCCCAGCGGAAAAAGGCCACAAAAACGGGTGGGCTATAGCCTTGGGGGGTGGGGCTGGCCAACTTCGTCCGCCGGACTCGGAATGGCGCGACACTTTGCGAGCCGCCTCCGTGTGCCAAAAATAGGCCGCGGGTACAGCCGCGCCCAAAAATACCAGACCGAAGGCCGGGGCGCCAAGTTCGTCCAGCGGTAAAAGGCCACAATAACGGGTGGGCTATAGCCTTGGGGGGTGGGGCTGGCCAACTTCGTCCGCCGGACTCGGAATGGCGCGAGACTTTGCGAGGCGCCTCCGTGTGCCAAAAATAGGCCGCGGGCACAGCCGCGGCTAAAAATACCCGCCCGAAGGCCGGGGCGCCAAGTTTGTCCAACGGAAAAAGGCCACAAAAACGGGTGGGCTATAGCGTTGGGGGGTGGGGCTGGCCAACTTCATCCGCCGGACTCGGAATGGCGCGAGACTTTGCGAGGCACCTCCGTGTGCCTAAAATAGGGCGCGTGTACAGCCGCGCCCAAAAATACCAGCCCGAAGGCCGGGGCGCCAAGTTCGTCCAGCGGAAAAAGGCCACAAAAACGGGTGGGCTATAGCCTTGGGGGGTGGGGCTGGCCAACTTCGTCCGCCGGACTCGGAATGGCGCGAGACTTTGCGAGGGGCCTCCTTGTGCCAAAAATAGGCCGTGGGCACAGACGCGCCCAAAAATACCCACCCGAAGGCCGGGGCGCCAAGTTCGTCCAGTGGAAAAAGGCCACAAAAACGGGTGGGCTATAGCCTTGGGGGGTGGGGCTGCCCATCTTCGTCCGCCGGACTCGGAATGGCGCGAGACTTTGCGCGGCCCTCCGTGTGCCAAAAATAGGCTGCGTGTACAGCCGCGCCCAAAAATACCAGCCCGAAGGCCGGGGCGCCAAGTTCGTCCAGCGGAAAAAGGCCACAAAAACGGGTGGGCTATAGCCTTGGGGGGTGGGGCTGGCCAACTTCGTCCGCCGGACTCGGAATGGCGCGAAACTTTACGAGGGGCCTCCTTGTGCCAAACATAGGCTGCGGGCACAGCTACGCTAAAAAATACCCGCCCGAAGGCCGGGGCGCCAAGTTCGTCCAGCGGAAAAAGGCCACAAAAACGGGTGGGCTATAGCCTTGGGGGGTGGGGCTGACCAACTTTGTCCGCCGGACTCGGAATGGCGCGAGACTTTGCGAGGCGCCTCCGTGTGCCAAAAATAGGCCGCGGGCACAGACGCGCCCAAAAATACCCCCCCGAAGGCCGGGGCGCCAAGTTCGTCCAGTGGAAAAAGGCCACAAAAACGGGTGGGCTATAGCCTTGGGGGGTGGGGCTGCCCAACTTCGTCCGCCGGACTCGGAATGGCGCGAGACTTTGCGAGGCGCCTCCGTGTGCCAAAAATAGGCCGCGGACACAGCCGCGCCCAAAAATACCCCCCCGAAGGCCGGCGCGCTAAGTTCGTCCAGCGGAAAAAGGCCACAAAAACGGGTGGGCTATAGCCTTGGGGGGTGGGGCTGGCCAACTTCGTCCGCCGGACTCGGAATGGCGCGAGTCTTTGCGAGGTGCCTCCGTGTGCCAAAGATAGGCTGCGGGCACAGCCTCGCCAGAAAATACCCGCCCGAAGGCCGGGGCGCCAAGTTCGTCCAGCGGAAAAAGGCCACAAAAACGGGTGGGCTATAGCCTTGGGGGGTGGGGCTGGCCAACTTCGTCCGCCGGACTCGGAATGGCGCGAGACTTTACGAGGCGCCTCCGTGTGCCAAAATTATGCCCGGGCACAGCCGTGCCCAAAAATACCCGCCCGAAGGATGGGGCGCCAAGTTCGTCCAGCGGAAAATGGCCACAAAAACAGGTGGGCTATAGCCTTGGGGGGTGGGGCTGGCCAACTTCATCCGCCGGACTCGGAATGGCGCGAGACTTTGCGAGGCGCCTCCGTGTGCCAAAAATAGGCCGTGGGCACAGACGCGCCCAAAAAACCCACCCGAAGGCCGGGGCGCCAAGTTCGTCCAGTGGAAAAAGGCCACAAAAACGGGTGGGCTATAGCCTTGGGGGGTGGGGCTGCCCAACTTCGTCCGCCGGACTCGGAATGGCGCGAGACTTTGCGCGGCCCTCCGTGTGCCAAAAATAGGCTGCGTGTACAGCCGCGCCCAAAAATACCAGCCCGAAGGCCGGGGCGCCAAGTTCGTCCAGCGGAAAAAGGCCACAAAAACGGGTGGGCTATAGCCTTGGGGGGTGGGGCTGGCCAACTTCGTCCGCCGGACTCGGAATGGCGCTAGACTTTGCGAGGGGCCTCCGTGTGCCAAAAATAGGCCGCGGGCAAAGCCGCGCCCAAAAATACCCGCCCGAAGGCCAGGGCGCCAAGTTCGTCCAGCGGTAAAAGGCCACAAAAACGGGTGGGCTATAGCCTTGGGGGGTGGGGCTGGCCAACTTTGTCCGCCGGACTCGGAATGGCGCGAGACTTTGCGAGGCACCTCCGTGTGCCAAAAATGGCCGCGGGCACAGCCGCGCCGAAAAATACCCGCGCGAAGGCCGAGGCGCCAAGTTCGTCCAGCGGTAAAAGGCCACAAAAACGGGTGGGCTATAGCCTTGGGGGGTGGGGCTGGCCAACTTCGTCCGCCGGACTCAGAATGGCGCGATACTTTGCGAGGCGCCTCCGTGTGCCAAAAATAGGCCGCGGGCACAGCAGCGCCCAAAAATACCCGCCCGAAGGCCGGGGCGCCAAGTTCGTCCAGCGGAAAAAGGCCACAAAAACGGGTGGGCTATAGCCTTGGGGGGTGGGGCTGGCCAACTTCGTCCGCCGAACTTGGAATGGCTCGAGACTTTGCGAGGCGCCTCCGTGTGCCAAAAATAGGCCGCGGACACAGCCGCACCCAAAAATACCCGCCCGAAGGCCGGGGCGCCAAGTTCGTCCAGCGGAAAAAGGCCACAAAAACGGGTGGGCTATAGCTTTGGGGTGTGGGGCTGGCCAACTTCGTCCGCCGGAATCGGAATGGCGCGAGACTTTACGAGGCGCCTCCGTGAGCCAAAAATAGGCCGCGGACACAGCCGCGTCCAAAAATACCCGCCCGAAGGCCGGGGCGCCAAGTTCGTCCAGCGGAAAAAGGCCACAAAAACGGGTGGTCTATAGCCTTGGGGGGTGGGGCTGGCCCACTTCGTCCGCCGGACTCGGAATGGCGCGAGACTTTGCGAGGCACCTCCGTGTGCCAAAACTAGGCTGCGGGCACAGCCGCGCCCAAAAATACCCGCCCGAAGGCCGGGGCGCCAAGTTCGTCCAGCGGAAAAAGGCCACAAAAACGGGTGGGCTATAGCCTTGCGGGGTGGGGCTGGCCAACTTCGTCCGCCGGACTCGGAATGGCGCTAGACTTTGCGAGGCGCCTCCGTGTGCCAAAACTAGGCCGCGGGCACAGCCGCACCCAAAAATACCCGCCCGAAGGCCAGGGCGCCAAGTTCGTCCCGCGGAAAAAGGCCACAAAAACGGGTGGGCTATAGCCTTGGGGGGTGGGGCTGGCCAACTTCGTCCGCCGGACTCGGAATGGCGCGAGACTTTCCGAGGCACCTCCGTGTGCCAAAAATAGGCCGCGGGCTCAACCGCGCCCAAAAATACCCGCCCGAAGGCCGGGGCGCCAAGTTCGTCCAGCGGTAAAAGGCCACAAAAACGGGTGGGCTATAACCTTGGGGGGTGGGGCTGGCCAACTTCGTCCACCGGACTCGGAATGGCGCGAGGCTTTGCGAGGCGCCTCCGTGTGCCAAAAATAGGCCGCGGACACAGCCGCGCCCAAAAATACAGGCCCGAAGGCCGGGGCGCCAAGTTCGTGGAGCGGTAAAAGGCCACAAAAACGGGTGGGCTATAGCCTTGGGGGGTGGGGCTGGCCAACTTCGTCCGCCGGACTCGTAATGGCGCGAGACTTTGCATGGCGCCTCCGTGTGCCAAAAATAGGCCGCGGGCACAGCCACGGCCAAAAATACCCGCCCGAAGGCCGGGGCGCCAAGTTCGTCCAGCGGAAAAAGGCCACAAAAACGGGTGGGCTATAGCCTTGGGGTGTGGGGCTGGCCAACTTCGTCCGCCGGACTCGGAATGGGGCGAGACTTTGCGAGGCGCCTCCGTGTGACAAAAATAGGCCGCGGGCACAACCGCGCCCAAAAATACCCGCCCGACAGTCGGGGCGCCTAGTTCGTCCAGCGGAAAAAGGCCACAAAAACGGGTGGGCTATAGCCTTGGCGGGTGGGGCTGGCCAACTTCGTCTGCCGGACTCTGAATGGCGCGAGACTTTGCGAGGCGTCTCCGTGTGCCAAAACTGGGCCACGGGAATTGCCGCGCCTAAAAATACCCGCCCGAAGGCCGGGGCGACATGTTCGTCCAGCGGAAAAAGGCCACAAAAACGGGAGGGCTATAGCCTTCGGGGGTCGGGCTGGCCGACTTTGTCCGCCGGACTCGGAATGGCGCGAGACTTTGCGAGGCGCCTCCGTGTGCCAAAAATAGGCCGCGGGCACAGCCGCGCCCAAAAATACCAGCCGAAGGCCGGGGCGCCAAGTTCGTCCAGCGGAAAAAGGCCACAAAAACGGGTGGGCTATAGCCTTCGGGGGTCGGGCTGGCCGACTTCGTCCGCCGGACTTGGAATGGCGCGAGACTTTGCGAGGCGCCTCCGTGTGCCAAAAATAGGCCGCGGGCACAGCCGCGTCCAAAAATACCCGCCCGAAGGCTGGGGCGCCAAGTTCGTCCAGCGGTAAAAGGCCACAAAAACAGTTGGGCTATAGCCTTGGGGTGTGGGGCTGGCCAACTTCGTCCGCCGGACTCGGAATGGCGCGAGACTTTGCGAGGTGCCTCCGTGTGCCAAAAATAGGCCGCGGTCACAGCAGCGCGCAAAAATACCCGCCCGAAGGCCGGGGCGCCAAGTTCGTCCAGCGGTAAAAGGCCACAAAAACGGGTGGGCTATAGCCTTGGGGGGTGGGGCTGGCCAACTTCGTCCGCCGGACTCGTAATGGCACGAGACTTTGCATGGCGCCTCCGTGTGCCAAAAATAGGCCGCGGGCACAGCCACGGCCAAAAATACCCGCCCGAAGGCCGGGGCGCCAAGTTCGTCCAGCGGAAAAAGGCCACAAAAACGGGTGGGCTATAGCCTTGGGGTGTGGGGCGGGCCAACTTCGTCCGCCGGACTCGGAATGGGGCGAGACTTTGCGAGGTGCCTCCGTGTGACAAAAATAGGCCGCGGGCACAACCGCGCCCAAAAATACCCGTCCGACAGTCGGGGCGCCTAGTTCGTCCAGCGGAAAAAGGCCACAAAAACGGGTGCGCTATAGCCTTGGCGGGTGGGGCTGGCCAACTTCGTCCGCCGGACTCGGAATGGCGTGAGACTTTGCGAGGCGCCTCCGTGTACCAAAAATAGGCTTCGGTCACAGCCGCGCCCAAAAATACCCGCCCAAAGGCCGGGGCGCCAAGTTCGTCCAGCGGAAAAAGGCCACAAAAACGGGTGGGCTATAGCCTTGGGGGGTGGGGCTGGCCAACTTCTTCCGCTGGACTCGGAATGGCGCGAGACTTCTTGAGGCGCCTCCGTGTGCGAAAAATAGGGCGCGGGCACAGCCGCGCCCAAAAATACCCGCCCGAAGGCCGGGGCGCCAAGTTCGTCCAGCGGAAAAAGGCCACAAAAACGGGTGTGCTATAGCCTTGGGGGGTGGGGCTGGCCAACTTCGTCCGCCGGCCTCGGAATAGCGTGAGACTTTGCGAGGCGCCTCCGTGTACCAAAAATAGGCTTCGGTCACAGCCGCGCCCAAAAATACCCGCCCGAAGGCCGGGGCGCCAAGTTCGTCCAGCGGTAAAAGGCCACAAAAACGGGTGGGCTATAACCTTGGGGGGTGGGGCTGGCCAACTTCGTCCACCGGACTCGGAATGGCGCGAGGCTTTGCGAGGCGCCTCCGTGTGCCAAAAATAGGCCGCGGACACAGCCGCGCCCAAAAATACCGGCCCGAAGGCCGGGGCGCCAAGTTCGTGGAGCGGTAAAAGGCCACAAAAACGGGTGGGCTATAGCCTTGGGGGGTGGGGCTGGCCAACTTCGTCCGCCGGACTCGTAATGGCACGAGACTTTGCATGGCGCCTCCGTGTGCCAAAAATAGGCCGCGGGCACAGCCACGGCCAAAAATACCCGCCCGAAGGCCGGGGCGCCAAGTTCGTCCAGCGGAAAAAGGCCACAAAAACGGGTGGGCTATAGCCTTGGGGTGTGGGGCGGGCCAACTTCGTCCGCCGGACTCGGAATGGGGCGAGACTTTGCAAGGCGCCTCCGTGTGACAAAAATAGGCCGCGGGCACAACCGCGCCCAAAAATACCCGCCCGACAGTCGGGGCGCCTAGTTCGTCCAGCGGAAAAAGGCCACAAAAACGGGTGGGCTATAGCCTTGGCGGGTGGGGCTGGCCAACTTCGTCCGCCGGACTCGGAATGGCGTGAGACTTTGCGAGGCGCCTCCGTGTACCAAAAATAGGCTTCGGTCACAGCCGCGCCCAAAAATACCCGCCCGAAGGCCGGGGCGCCAAGTTCGTCCAGCGGAAAAAGGCCACAAAAACGGGTGGGCTATAGCCTTGGGGGGTGGGGCTGGCCAACTTCGTCCGCTGGACTCGGAATGGCGCGAGACTTCTTGAGGCGCCTCCGTGTGCGAAAAATAGGGCGCGGGCACAGCCGCGCCCAAAAATACCCGCCCGAAGGCCGGGGCGCCAAGTTCGTCCAGCGGAAAAAGGCCACAAAAACGGGTGTGCTATAGCCTTGGGGGGTGGGGCTGGCCAACTTCGTCCGCCGGACTCGGAATAGCGTGAGACTTTGCGAGGCACCTCCGTGTACCAAAAATAGGCTTCGGTCACAGCCGCGCCCAAAAATACCCGCCCGAAGGCCGGGGCGCCATGTTTGTCCAGCGGAAAAAGGCCACAAAAACGGGTGGGCTATAGCCTTGGGGGGTGGGGCTGGCCAACTTCGTCCGCCGGGCTCGGAATGGCGCGAGACTTCTTGAGGCGCCTCCGTGTGCCAAAAATAGGGCGCGGGCACAGCCGCGCCCAAAAATACCCGCCCGAAGGCCGGGGCGCCAAGTTCGTCCGGCGGAAAAAGGCCACAAAAACGGGTGGGCTATAGCCTTCGGGGGTGGGGCTGGCCAACTTCATCCGCCGGACTCGGATTGGCGCGAGACTTTGCAAGGCGCCTCCTAGTGCCAAAAATAGGCCGCGGGCAAAGCCGCGCCCAAAAATGCCTGCCCGAAGGCCGGGGCGCCAAGTTCGGCCAACGGTAAAAGGCCACAAAAACGGGTGGGCTATAGCCTTGGGGGGTGGGGCTGGCAAACTTCGTCCGCCGGAGTCGGAATGGCGCGAGACTTTGCGAGGCGCCTCCGTGTGCCAAAAATAGGCCGCGGGCACAGCCGCGCCCAAAAATACCCGCCCGAAGCCCGGGGCGCCCAGTTCGTCCAGCGGAAAAAGGCCACAAAAAAGGGTGGGCTATATCCTTGGGGGATGGGGCTGGCCAACTTCGTCCGCCGGACTCGGAATGGCGCGAGACTTTGCGAGGCGCCTCCGTGTGGCAAAACTGGGCCACGGGCATTGCCGTGCCCAAAAATACCCGCCCGAAGGGCGGGGCGACAAGTTCGTCCAGCGGTAAAAGGCCACAAAAATGGGTGGGCTATAGCCTTGGGGGGTGGGGCTGGCCAACTTCGTCCGCCGGACTCGGAATGGCGCGAGACTTTTTGAGGCGCCTCCGAGTGCCAAAAATAGGCCGCGGGCACAGCCGCGCCTAAAAATACCCGCCCGAAGGCCGGGGCGCCAAGTTCGTCTGGCGGAAAAAGGCCACAAAAACGGGTGGGCTATAGCCTTGGGGGGTGGGGCTGGCCAACTTCGTCCGCCGGACTCGGATTGGCGTGAGACTTTGCGAAGCGCCTCCGTGTGCCAAAAATAGGCCGCGGGCAAAGCCGCGCCCAAAAATGCCTGCCCGAAGGCCGGGGCGCCAAGTTCGGCCAACGGTAAAAGGCCACAAAAACGGGTGGGCTATAGCCTTGGGGGGTGGGGCTGGTCAACTTCGTCCGCCGGACTCGGAATGGCGCGAGACTTTGCGAGGCGCCTCCGTGTGCCAAAAATAGGCCGCGGGTACAGCCGTGCCCAAAAATACCCGCCCGAAGCCCGGGGCGCCAAGTTCGTCCAGCGGAAAAAGGCCACAAAAACGGGTGGGCTATAGCCTTGGGGGGTGGCGCTGGCCAACTTCGTCCGCCGGACTCGGAATGGCGCGAGACTTTGCGAGGCGCCTCCGTGTGCCAAAACTGGGCCACGGGCATTGCCGGGCCCAAAAATACCCGCCCGAAGGCCGGGGCGACAAGTTCGTCCAGCGGTAAAAGGCCACAAAAACGGGTGGACTATAGCCTTGGGGGGTGGGGCTGGCCAACTTCGTCCGCCGGACTCGGAATGGCACGAGACTTTTTGAGGCGCCTCCGTGTGCCAAAAATAGGGCGCGGGCACAGCCGCGCCCAAAAATACCCGCCCGAAGGCCGGGGCGCCAAGTTCGTCCGGCGGAAAAAGGCCACAAAAACGGGTGGGCTATAGCCTTGAGGGGTGGGGCTGGCCAACTTTGTCTGCCGGACTCGGATTGGCGCGAGACTTTGCGAGGCGTCTCCGTGTGCCAAAAATAGGCCGCGGGCAAAGCCGCCCCCAAAAATGCCTGCCCGAAGGCCGGGGCGCCAAGTTCGGCCAACGGTAAAAGGCCACAAAAACGGGTGGGCTATAGCCTTGGGGGGTGGGGCTGGCCAACTTCGTCCGCCGGACTAGGAATGGCGTGAGACTTTGCGAGGCGCCTCCGTGTGCCGTAAATAGGCCACGGGCACAGCAGCGCCCAAAAATACCCGCCCGAAGGCTGGGGCGCCAAGTTCGTCCAGCGGAAAAAGGCCACAAAAACGGGTGGGCTATAGCCTTGGGGGGTGGGGCGGGCCAACTTCGTCCGCCGGACTCGGAATGGCGCGAAACTTTGCGAGGCGCCTCCGTGTGCCAAAAATAGGCCCAGGCACAGCCGCGTCCAAAAATACCAGCCCGAATGCCGGGGCGCCAAGTTCGTCCAGCGGAAAAAGGCCACAAAAACGGGTGGGCTATAGCCTTGGGGGGTGGGGCTGGCCAACTTCGTCCGCCGGGCTCGGAATGGCGCGAGACTTTGCGAGGCACCTCCGTGTGCCAAAAATAGGCCGCGGGCACATCCGCGCCTAAAAATACCCGTCCGAAGGCCGGGGCGCCAAGTTCGTCCAGCGGTAAAAGGCCACAAAAACGGGTGGGCTATAGCCTTGGGGGGTGGGGCTGGCCAACTTCGTCCGCTGGACACGGAATGGCGCGAGACTTTTTGAGACGCCTCCGTGTGCCAAAAATAGGGCGTGGGCACAGCCGCGCTCAAAAATACCCGCCCGAAGGCCAGGGCGCCAAGTTCGTCCGGCGGAAAAAGGCCACAAAAACGGGTGGGCTATAGCCTTGGGGGGTGGGGCTGGCCAACTTCGTCCGCCGGACTCGGATTGGCGCGAGACTTTGCGAGGCGCCTCCGTGTGCCAAAAATAGGCCGCGGGCAAAGCCGCGCCCAAAAATGCCTGCCCGAAGGCCGGGGCGCCAAGTTCGGCCAACGGTAAAAGGCCACAAAAACGGGTGGGCTATAGCCTTGGGGGGTGGGGCTGGCCAACTTCGTCCGCCGGACTCGGAATGGCATGAGACTTTGCGAGGGGCCTCCGTGTGCCAAAAATAGGCCGCGGGCACAGCCGCGCCCAAAAATACCAGCCCGAAGGCCGGGACACCAAGTTCGTCCAGCGGTAAATGGCCACAAAAACGGGTGGGCTATAGCCTTGGGGGGTGGGGCTGGCCAACTTCGTCCGCCGGACTCGGAATGGCGCGAGACTTTGCGAGGCACCTCCGTGTGCCAAAAATAGGCCGCGGGTACAGCCGCGCCCAAAAATACCCGCCCGAAGGCCGGGGCGCCAAGTTCGTCCAGCGGAAAAAGGCCACAAAAACGGGTGGGCTATAGCCTTGGGGGGTGGGGCTGGCCAACTTCGTCCGCCGGACTCGGAATGGCGCGAGACTTTGCGAGGCGCCTCCGTGTGCCAAAAATAGGCCGCGGGCACAGCCGCGGCCAAAAATACCCGCCCAAAGGCCGGGGCGCCAAGTTCGTCCAGCGGAAAAAGGCCACAAAAACGGGTGGGCTATAGCCTTGGGGGGTGGTGCTGGCCAACTTCGTCCGCCGGACTCGGAATGGCGCGAGACTTTGCGAGGCACCTCCGTGTGCCAAAACTAGGCTGCGGGCACAGCCGCGCCCGAGGGGTGGGGTATAGCCTTGGGGGGTGGGTCTGGCCCACTTCGTCCGCCGGACTCGGAATGGCGCGAGACTTTGCGGGGCGCCTCCGTGTGCCAAAAATAGGCCACGGGCACGGCCGCGCCCAAAAAAACCCGCCCGAAGGCCGGGGCGCCAAGTTCGTCCATTGGAAAAAGGCCACAAAAACGGGTGGGCTATAGCCTTGGGGGGTGGGGCTGGCCAACTTCGTCCGCCGGACTCGGAATGGCGCGAGACTTTGCGAGGCGCCTCCGTGTGCCAAAAATAGGCCACGGGCACAGCCGCGCCGAAAAAAACCCGCCCGAAGGCCGGGGCGCCATGTTCGTCCATTGGAAAAAGGCCACAAAAACGGGTGGGCTATAGCCTTGGGGGGTGGGGCTGGCCAACTTCGTCCGCCGGACTCGGAATGGCGCGAGACTTTGCGAGGCGCCTCCGTGCGCCAAAAATAGGCCACGGGCATGGCCGCGCCCAAAAAAACCCGCCCGAAGGCCGGGGCGCCAAGTTCATCCATTGGAAAAAGGCCACAAAAACGGGTGGGCTATAGCCTTGGGGGGTGGGGCTGGCCAACTTCGTCCGCCGGACTCGGAATGGCGCGAGACTTTGCGAGGCGCCTCCGTGTGCCAAAAATAGGCCGCGGGAACAGCCGCGCCCAAAAATACGCGCCCGAAGGCCGGGGCGACAAGTTCGTCCAGCGGAAAAAGGCCACAAAAACGGGTGGGCTATAGCCTTGGTTTGTGGGGCTGGCCAACTTCGTCCGCCGGACTCGGAATGGCGTGAGAATTTGCGAGGCGCCTCCGTGTGCCAAAAATAGGCCACGGGCACAGCCGCGCCCAAAAATACCTGCCCGAAGGCCGGGGCGCCAAGTTCGTCCAGCGGAAAAAGGCCACAAAAACGGGTGGGCTATAGCCTTGGGGGTTGGGGCTGGCCAACTTCGTCCGCCGGACTCGGAATGGCGCGAGACTTTGTGAGGCGCCTCCGTGTGCCAAAAATAGGCCGTGGGCACAGCCGTACCCAAAAATACCCGCCCGAAGGCCGGGGCGCAAAGTTCGTCCAGCGGAAAAAGGCCACAAAAACGGGTGGGCTATAGCCTTGGGGGATGGGGCTGGCCAACTTCGTCCGCCGGACTCGGAATGGCGCGAGACTTTGCGAGGCGCCTCTGTGTGCCATAAATAGGCCACGGGTACAGCCGCGCCCAAAAATACCCGCCCGAAGGCCGGGGCGCCAAGTTCGTCGAGCGGAAAAAGGCCACAAAAACGGGTGGGCTATAGCCTTGGGGGGTGGCGCTGGCCAACTTCGTCCGCCGGACTCGGAATGGCGCGAGACTTTGCGAGGCGCCTCCGTGTGCCAAAACTGGGCCACGGGCATTGCCGCGCCCAAAAATACCCGCCCGAAGGCCGGGGCGACAAGTTCGTCCAGCGGTAAAAGGCCACAAAAACGGGTGGGCTATAGCCTTGGGGGGTGGGGCTGGCCAACTTCGTCCGCCGGACTCGGAATGGCACGAGACTTTTTGAGGCGCCTCCGTGTGCCAAAAATAGGCCGCGGGCACAGCCGCGCCCAAAAATACCCGCCCGAAGGCCGGGGCGCCAAGTTCGTCCGGCGGTAAAAGGCCACAAAAACGGGTGGGCTATAGCCTTTAGGGGTGGGGCTGGCCAACTTCGTCCGCCGGACTCGGAATGGCGCGAGACTTTGCGCGGCGCCTCCGTGTGCCAAAAATAGGCCGCGGGCACAGCCGCGCCCAAAAATACCCGCCCGAAGGCCGGGGTGCCAAGTTCGTCGAGCGGAAAAAGGCCACAAAAACGGGTGGGCTATAGCCTTGGGGGGTGGCGCTGGCCAACTTCGTCCGCCGGACTCGGAATGGCGCGAGACTTTGCGAGGCGCCTCCGTGTGCCAAAACTGGGCCACGGGCATTGCCGCGCCCAAAAATACCCGCCCGAAGGCCGGGGCGACAAGTTCGTCCAGCGGTAAAAGGCCACAAAAACGGGTGGGCTATAGCCTTGGGGGGTGGGGCTGGCCAACTTCGTCCGCCGGACTCGGAATGGCGCGAGACTTTGCGAGGCACCTCCGTGTGCCAAAACTAGGCTGCGGGCACAGCCGCGCTCAAAAATACCCGCCCGAAGGCCGGGGCGCCAAGTTCGTCCAGCGGAAAAAGGCCACAAAAACGGGTGGGCTATAGCCTTGGGGGGTGGGGCTGGCCAACTTCGTCCGCCGGACTCGGAATGGCGCGAGACTTTGCGACGCGCCTCCGTGTGCCAAAAATAGGCCGCGGGCACAGCCGCGCCCAAAAATACCCGCCCGAAGGCTGGGGCGCCAAGTTCGTCCAACGGTAAAAGACCACAAAAACGGGTGGGCTATAGCCTTGGGGGGTGGGGCTGGCCAACTTCGTCCGCCGGACTCGGAATGGCGCGAGACTTTGCGAGGCACCTCCGTGTGCCAAAAATAGGCCGCGGGCACAGCCGCGTCCAAAAATACCGGCCCGAAGGCCGGGGCGCCAAGTTCGTCCAGCGGAAAAAGGCCACAAAAACGGGTGGGCTATAGCCTTGCGGGGTGGGGCTGGCCAACTTCGTCCGCCGGACTCGGAATGGCGCGAGACTTTGCGAGGCGCCTCCGTGTGCCAAAAATAAGCCGTGGGCACAGCCGCGCCCAAAAATACCCGCCCGAAGGCCGGGGCGCCAAGTTCGTCCAGCGGAAAAAGGCCACAAAAACGGGTGGGCTATAGCCTTGGGGGTTGGGGCTGGCCAACTTCGTCCGCCGGACTCGGAATGCCGCGAGAGTTTGCGAGCCACCTCAGTGTGCCAAAAATAGGACGCGGGCACAGCCGTACCCAAAAATACCCGCCCGAAGGCCGGGGCGCCAAGTTCGTCCAGCGGAAAAAGGCCACAAAAACGGGTGGGCTATAGCCTTCGGGGGTGGGGCTGGCCAACTTCGTCCGCCGGACTCGGAATGGCGCGAGACTTTGCGAGGCGCCTCCGTGTGCCAAAAATAGGCCGCGGGAACAGCCGCGCCCAAAAATACCCTCCCCAAGGCCGGGGCGCCAAGTTCGTCCAGCGGAAAAAGGCCACAAAAACGGGTGGGGTATAGCCTTGGGGGGTGGGTCTGGCCCACTTCGTCCGCCGGACTCGGAATGGCGCGAGACTTTGCGGGGCGCCTCCGTGTGCCAAAAATAGGCCACGGGCACGGCCGCGCCCAAAAAAACCCGCCCAAAGGCCGGGGCGCCAAGTTCGTCCATTGGAAAAAGGCCACAAAAACGGTTGGGCTATAGCCTTGGGGGGTGGGGCTGGCCAACTTCGTCCGCCGGACTCGGAATGGCGCGAGACTTTGCGAGGCGCCTCCGTGTGCCAAAAATAGGCCACGGGCACGGCCGCGCCCAAAAAAACACGCCCGAAGGCCGGGGCGCCAAGTTCATCCATTGGAAAAAGGCCACAAAAACGGGTGGGCTATAGCCTTGGGGGGTGGGGCTGGCCAACTTCGTCCGCCGGACTCGGAATGGCGCGAGACTTTGCGAGGCGCCTCCGTGTGCCAAAAATAGGCCACGGGCACGGCCGCGCCCAAAAACACGCCCAAGGCCGGGGCGCCAAGTTCATCCATTGGAAAAAGGCCACAAAAACGGGTGGGCTATAGCCTTGGGGGGTGGGGCTGGCCAACTTCGTCCGCCGGACTCGGAATGGCGCGAGACTTTGCGAGGCGCCTCCGTGTGCCAAAAATAGGCCGCGGGAACAGCCGCGCCCAAAATTACGCGCCCGAAGGCCGGGGCGACAAGTTCGTCCAGCGGAAAAAGGCCACAAAAACGGGTGGGCTATAGCCTTGGTGGGTGGGGCTGGCCAACTTCGTCCGCCGGACTCGGAATGGCGTGAGAATTTGCGAGGCGCCTCCGTGTGCCAAAAATAGGCCACGGGCACAGCCGCGCCCAAAAATACCTGCCCGAAGGCCGGGGCGCCAAGTTCGTCCAGCGGAAAAAGGCCACAAAAACGGGTGGGCTATAGCCTTGGGGGGTGGGGCTGGCCAACTTCGTCCGCCGGACTCGGAATGGCGCGAGACTTTGTGAGGTGCCTCCGTGTGCCAAAAATAGGCCGTGGGCACAGCCGCACCCAAAAATACCCGCCCGAAGGCCGGGGCGCCAAGTTCGTCCAGCGGAAAAAGGCCACAAAAACGGGTGGGCTATAGCCTTCGGGGGTGGGGCTGGCCAACTTCGTCCGCCGGAGTCGGAATGGCGCGAGACTTTGCGAGGCGCCTCCGTGTGCCAAAAATAGGCCGCGGGCACAGCCGCGCCCAAAAATACCCGACCGAAGGCCGGGGCGCCAAGTTCGTCCAGCGGAAAAAGGCCACAAAAACGGGTGGGCTATAGCCTTGGGGGGTGGGGCTGGCAAACTTCGTTCGCCGGACTCGGAATGGCGTGACACTTTGCGAGGCGCCTCCGTGTGACAAAAATAGGCCGCGGGCACAGCCGCGCCCAAAAATACCCGCCCGAAGGCCGGGGCGCCAAGTTCGTCCAGCGGAAAATGGCCACAAAAACGAGTGGGCTATAGTCTTGGGGGGTGGGGCTGGCCAACTTCGTTCCTGGCGTGACACTTTGAGGCGCCTCCGTGACAAAATGGCGGGGCCGCTCCAGCGGAAAATGGCCACCTCTATAGCCTTGGGGAAAACTGACTCGGACTCGAATGGCGCGACATTTGGCGCAGGCACCTCCGTGTGCAAAAATAGCCTTGCCGCTGGCCACAGCCGACATTTTGCGGCACCTCCGTGTGCAAAAATAGCCGCGCCCAAAAATACCCGCCCGAAGGCCGGGGCGCCAAGTTCGTCCAGCGGAAAAAGGCCACAAAAACGGGTGGGCTATAGCCTTGGGGGGTGGGGCTGGCCAACTTCGTCCGCCGGACTAGGAATGGTGCGAGACTTTGCGAGGCGCCTCCTTGTGTCAAAAATAGGCTGCGGGCACCGCCGCGCCCAAAAATACCCGCCCGAAGGCCTGGGCGCCAAGTTCGTCCAGCGGAAAAAGGCCACAAAAACGGGTGGGCTATAGCCTTGGGGGGTGGGGCTGGCCAACTTCGTCCGCCGGACTCGGATTGGCGCGAGACTTTGCGAGGCGCCTCCGTGAGGCAAAAATAGACCACGGGCACAGCCGCGCCCAAAAATACCTGCCCGAAGGCCGGGGCGCCAAGTTCGTCCAGCGGAAAATGACCACAAAAACGGGTCGGCTATAGCCTTGGGGGGTGGGTCTGGCCAACTTCGTCCGCCGGACTCGGAATTGCGCGAGACTTTGCGAGGCACCTCCTTGTGCCAAAAATAGGCCGCGGGCACAGCCGCGCCCAATAATACCCACCCGAAGGCCGGGGCGCCAAGTTCGTCCAGCGGAAAATGGCCACAAAAACGGGTGGGCTATAGCCTTGGGGGGTGGGGCTGGCCAACTTCGTCCGCCGGACTCGGAATGGTGCGAGACTTTGCGAGGCGCCTCCGTGTGCCACAAATAGGCCGCGGGCACAGCCGCGCCCAAAAATACCGGCCCGAAGGCCGGGGCGCCAAGTTCGTCCAGCGGAAAAATGCCACAAAAACGGGTGGGCTATAGCCTTGGTGGGTGGGGCTGGCCAACTTCGTCCGCCGGACTCGGAATGGCGAGAGACTTTGCGAGGCGCCTCCGTGTGCCAATAATAGGCCGCGGGCACAGCCGAGCCGAAAAATACCCGCCCGAAGGCCGGGGCGCCAAGTTCGTCCAGCGGAAAAAGGCCACAAAAACGGGTGGGCTATAGCCTTGGGGGGTGGGGCCGGCCCACTTCGTCCGCCGGACTCGGAATGGCCCGAGACTTTATGAGGTGCCTCCGTGTGCCAAAAATAGGACGCGGGCACATCCGCTCCCAAAAATACCCCCAGAAGGCCGGGGCGCCAAGTTCGTCCAGCGGAAAAAGGCCACAAAAACGGGTGGGCTATAGCCTTAGGGGGTGGGGCTGGCCAACTTCGTCCGCCGGACTCGGAATGGCGCGAGACTTTGCGAGGTGCCTCCGTGTGCCAAAAATAGGCCACGGGCACAGCCGCGCCCAAAAATACCCGCCCGAAGGCCGGGGCGCCAAGTTCGTCCAGCGGAAAAAGGCCACAAAAACGGGTGGGCTATAGCCTTGGTGGGTGGGGCTGGCCAACTTCGTCCGCCGGACTAGGAATGGCGCGAGACTTTGCGAGGCGCCTTCGTGTGCCAAAAATAGGCCGCGGGCACAGCCGAGCCCAAAAATACCCGCCCGAAGGCCGGGGCGCCAAGTTCGTCCAGCGGAAAAAGGCCACAAAAACGGGTGGGCTATAGCCTTGGGGGGTGGGGCTGGCCAACTTCATCCGCCGGACTCGGAATGGCGCGAGACTTTCCGAGGCGCCTCCGTGTGCCAAAAATAGGCCGCGGGCACAGCCGCGCCCAAAAATGCCTGCCCGAAGGCCGGGGCGCCAAGTTCGTCCAGCGGAAACAGGCCACAAAAACGGGTGCTATAGCCTTGGGGGGTGGGACTGGCCAACTTCGTCCGCCGGACTCGGAATGGTGCGAGACTTTGCGAGGCTCCTCCGTGTGCCAAAAATAGGCCGCGGGCACAGCCACGTCCAAAAATACCCGCCCGAAGGCCGGGGCGCCAAGTTCGTCCAGCGGAAAAAGGCCACAAAAACGGCTGGGCTATAGCCTTGGGGGGTGGGGCTGGCCAACTTCGTCCGCCGGACTCGGAATGGCGCGAGACTTAGCGAGGCACCTCCGTGTGCCAAAAATAGGCCACGGGCACAGCCGCGCCCAAAAATACCCGCCCGAAGGCCGGGGCGCCAAGTTCGTCCAGCGGAAAAAGGCCACAAAAACGGGTGGGCTATAGCCTTGGGGGGTGGGGCTGGCCAACTTCGTCCGCCGGACTCGGAATGGCACGAGACTTTGCGAGGCGCCTCCATGTGCCAAATATAGGCTGCGGGCACAGCCGCGCCCAAAAATACCAGCCCGAAGGCCGGGGCGCCAAGTTCGTCCAGCGGA
The DNA here is from genome assembly GCA_030448935.1 of Citrus cavaleriei. Classification (NCBI taxonomy): domain Eukaryota; kingdom Viridiplantae; phylum Streptophyta; class Magnoliopsida; order Sapindales; family Rutaceae; genus Citrus; species Citrus cavaleriei. The sequence continues at coordinate 16,527 of JAUJEM010000194.1, read as the reverse complement.
AAAAGGCCACAAAAACGCGTAGGCTATAGCCTTGGGGGGTGGGGCTGGCCAAGTTCGTCCGCCGGACTTGGAATGGCACGAGACTTTGAGAGGTGCCTCCGTGTGCACAAAATAGGCCAGGGGCACAGCCGCGCCCAAAAATACCCTCCCGAAGGCCGGGGCACCAAGTTCGCCCAGCGGAAAAAGGCCACAAAAACGGGTGGGCTATAGCCTTGGGGGGTAGGGCTGGCCAACTTCATCCGCCGGACTCGGAATGGCGCGAGACTTTGCGAGGCTACTCCGTGTGCCAAAAATAGGCCACGGACACAGCCACGCCAAAAAATACCCGCCCGATGGCCAGGGCGCCAAGTTCGTCCAGCGGAAAAAGGCCACAAAAACGGGTGGGCTATAGCCTTGGGGGGTGGGGCTGGCCAACTTCGTCCGCCGGACTCGGAATGGCGCGAGACTTTGCGAGGTGCCTCCGTGTGCCAAAAATAGGCCGTAGGCACAGCCGCGCCCAAAAATACCCGCCCGAAGGCCGGGGCGCCAAGTTCGTCATGCGGAAAAAGGCCACAAAAACGCGTGGGCTATAGCCTTGGGGGGTGGGGCTGGCCAACATCGCCCGCCGGACTCGGAATGGCGCGAGACTTTGCGAGGCGACTCCGTGAGCCAAAAATAGGCCGTGGGCACAGCCGTACCCAAAAATACCTACCCGAAGGCCTGGGCGCCGAGTTCGTCCAGCGGAAAAAGGCCACAAAAACGGGTGGGCTATAGCCTTGGGGGGTGGGGCTGGCCAACTTCGTCCGCCGGACTCGGACTAGGAATGGCGCGACAGCCGACTTTGCGAGGCGCGCCTCCAGCGGAAAAAGGCCAAAAATGGGCTATAGCAGCGGGGGGGCACAGCCGTACCCAAAAATACCTACCCGAAGGCCTGGGCGCCGAGTTCGTCCAGCGGAAAAAGGCCACAAAAACGGGTGGGCTATAGCCTTGGGGGGTGGGGCTGGCCAACTTCGTCCGCCGGACTCGGAATGACGCAAGACTTTGCGAGGTGCCTTCGTGTGCCAAAAATAGGCCGCGGGCACAGCCGCGCCAAAAAATACCCGCCCGAAGGCCAGGGCGCCAAGTTCGTCCAGCGGAAAAAGGCCACAAAAACGGGTGGGCTATAGCCTTGGGGGGTGGGGCTGGCCAACTTCGTCCGCCGGACTCGGAATGGCACGAGGCTTTGCGAGGCACCTCCATGTGCCAAATATAGGCTGCGGGAACAGCCGCGCCCAAAAATACCAGCCCGAAGGCCGGGGCGCCAAGTTCGTCCAGCGGAAAAAGGCCACAAAAACGCGTAGGCTATAGCCTTGGGGGGTGGGGCTGGCCAACTTCGTCCGCCGGACTTGGAATGGCACGAGACTTTGCGAGGTGCCTCCGTGTGCACAAAATAGGCCGCGGGCACAGCCGCGCCCAAAAATACCCTCCCGAAGGCCGGGGCACCAAGTTCGTCCAGCGGAAAAAGGCCACAAAAACGGGTGGGCTATAGCCTTGGGGGGTAGGGCTGGCCAACTTCATCCGCCGGACTCGGAATGGCGCGAGACTTTGCGAGGCACCTCCGTGTGCCAAAAATAGGCCACGGGCACAGCCACGCCAAAAAATACCCGCCCGATGGCCAGGGCGCCAAGTTCGTCCAGCAGAAAAAGGCCACAAAAACGGGTGGGCTATAGCCTTGGGGGGTGGGGCTGGCCAACTTCGTCCGCCGGACTCGGAATGGCGCGAGACTTTGCGAGGTGCCTCCGTGTGCCAAAAATAGGCCGCAGGCACAGCCGCGCCCAAAAATACCCGCCCGAAGGCCGGGGCGCAAAGTTCGTCCAGCGGAAAAAGGCCACAAAAACGCGTGGGCTATAGCCTTGGGGGGTGGGGCTGGCCAACATCGCCCGCCGGACTCGGAATGGCGCGAGACTTTGCGAGGCGACTCCGTGTGCCAAAAATAGGCCGTGGGCACAGCCGCACCCAAAAATACCTGCCCGAAGGCCTGGGCGCCGAGTTCGTCCAGCGGAAAAAGGCCACAAAAACGGGTGGGCTATAGCCTTGGGGGGTGGGGCTGGCCAACTTCGTCCGCCGGACTCGGAATGACGCAAGACTTTGCGAGGCACCTCCGTGTGCCAAAAATAGGCCGCGGTCACGGCCACGCCCAAAAATACCCGCCCGAAGGCCAGGGCGCCAAGTTCATCCAGCGGAAAAAGGCCACAAAAACGGGTGGGCTATAGCCTTGGGGGGTGGGGCTGGCCAACTTCGTCCGCCGGACTCGGAATGGCGCGAGACTTTGCGAGGCGCCTCCGTGTCCCAAAAATAGGCTGCGGGCACAGCCGTGCCCAAAAATACCCGCCCGAAGGCTGGGGCGCCAAGTTCGTCCAGCGGAAAAAGGCCACAAAAACGGGTGGGCTATAGCCTTGGGGGGTGGGGCTGGCCAACTTCGTCCGCCGGACTCAGAATGGCGCGAGACTTTTCGAGGCGCCTCCATGTGCCAAAAATAGGCCGCGGGCACAGCCGCGCCCAAAAATACCCGCCCGAAGGCCGGGACGCCAAGTTCGTCCAGCGGAAAAAGGCCACAAAAACGGGTGGGCTATAGCCTTGGGGGGTGGGGCTGGCCAACTTCGTCCGCCGGACTCGGAATGGCGCGAGACATTGCGAGGCGCCTCCGTGTGCCAAAAATAGGCCGCGGGCACAGCCGCGCCGAAAAAGACCCGCCCGAAGGCCGGGGCGCCAAGTTCGTCCAACGGAAAAAGGCCACACAAAACGGGTGGCTATAGCCTTGGGGGCTGGCCAACTTCGTCCGCCGGACTCGAATTGGCGCGAGACTTTGCGAGGCTCCTCCGTGTGCCAAAAATAGGCCGCGGGCACAGCCGCGCCGAAAAAGACCCGCCCGAAGGCCGGGGCGCCAAGTTCGTCCAGCGGAAAAAGGCCACAAAAACGGGTGGGCTATAGCCTTGGGGGGTGGGGCTGGCCAACTTCGTCCGCCGGACTCGGAATGGCGCGAGACTTTGCGAGGCGCCTCCATGTGCCAAAAATAGGCTGTGGACACAGCGGCACCCAAAAATACCCGTCCGAAGGCCGGGGCGCCAAGTTCGTCCAGCGGAAAAAGGCCACAAAAACGGGTGGGCTATAGCCTTGGGGGGTGGGGCTGGCCAACTTTGTCTGCCGGACTCGGAATGGCGCGAGACTCTGCGAGGCGCCTCCGTGTGCCAAAAATAGGCCGCGGGCACAGCCGCGTCCAAAAAAACTGCCCCGAAAGCCGGGGCGCGAAGTTCGTCCAGCGGAAAAAGGCCACAAAAACGGGTGGGCTATAGCCTTGGGGGGTGGGGCTGGCCAACTTCGTCCGCCGGACTCGGAATGGCGCGAGACTTTGCGAGGCGACTCTGTGTGCAAAATAGGTCAAAGGGCACAGCCGCGCCCGAAAAGACCCGCCCGAAGGCCGGGCGCCAAGTTCGCCCAGCGGAAAAAGGCCACAAAACGGGTGGGCTATAGCCTTGGGGGTGGGGCTGGCCCACTGTCCGCCGGACTCGGAATGGCGTGAGATTTTGTGAGGCGCCTCCGTGCCAAAATAGGCCATGGGCACAGCCGCGCCCAAAAATACCCGCCCGAAGGCCGGGCGCCAAGTTCGCCCAGCGGAAAAAGGCCACAAAACGGGTGAGCTATAGCCTTGGGGGTGGGGCTGGCCAACTCGTCCGCCGGACTCGGAATGGCGCGAGACTTTGCCAGGTGCCTCCGTGTGCAAAAATAGGCTGGGACACAGCCGCACCAAAAATACCCGCCCAAGGCCGGGCACCAAGTTCGCCCAGCGGAAAAGGCCACAAAACGGGTGGGCTATAGCCTTGGGGGGTGGGGCTGGCCAACTTCGTCCGCCGAACTCGGAATGGCGCGAGACTTTGCGAGGCGCCTCCGTGGGCCAAAAATAGGACGCGGGCACAGCCGCGCCCAATAAAACACGCCCGAAGGCCGGGGCACCAAGTTCGGGCCCAGCGGAAAAAGGCCAAAAAACAGGTGGGCTATAGCCTTGGGGGTGGGGCTGGCCAACTTCGTCCGCCGGACTCGGAATGGCGTGAGATTTGCGAGGCGCCTCCGTGTGTGGGGCCAAATAGGCCGCGGGCACAGCCGCGCCCAAAAAATACCCGCCCAAAGGCCGGGCGCCAAGTTCGTCCCAGCGGAAAAAGGCCACAAAACGGGTGGGCTATAGCCTTGGGGGGTGGGTCTGGCCAACTTCGTCCGCCGTACTCGGAATCGCGCGAGACTTTGCGAGGCACCTCCGTGAGCCAAAAATAGGCCGTGGGCACAGCCGCGCCCACAAAAAACCGCCCGAAGGCCAGGGCGCAAGTTCGTCCAGCGGTAAAAGGGCACAAAAACGGGTGGGCTATAGCCTTGGGGGGTTGGGCTGGCCAACTTCTTCCGCCGGACTCGGAATGGTGCGAGACTCTGCGAGGTGCCTCCGTGTGCCAAACATAGGCCGCGGGCACAGCCGCGCCCAAAAATACCCGCCCGAAGGCCGGGGCGCCAAGTTCGTCCAGCGGAAAAAGGCCACAAAAACGGGTGGGCTATAGCCTTGGGGGGTGGGGCTGGCCAACTTCGTCCGCCGGACTCGGAATGGCGCGAGACTTTGCGAGGCACCTCCGTATGCCAAAAATAGACTGCGGGCAGAGCCGCACCCAAAAATACCCGCCCGAAGGACGGGATGCCAAGTTCATCCAGCGGAAAATGGCCACAAAAACGGGTGGGCTATAGCCTTGGGGGTGGGGCTGGCCAACTCGGGTCCGCCGGACTCGGGAATGGCGCGAGACTTTGCGAGGCACCTCCGTGTGCCAAAAATAGGCCGCGGCACAGCCGCGCCCAAAATACCCGCCCAAAGGCCGGGCGCCAAGTTCGTCCCAGCGGAAAAAGGCCACAAAACGGGTGGCTATAGCCTTGGGGGGGGCTGGCCAACTTCGTCCGCTGGACTCGGAATGGCGTGAGATTTTGCGAGGCGCCTCCGTGTGCCAAAAATAGGTCACGGGCACAGCCGCGCCTAAAAATACCCGCCCAAGGCCGGGCGCCAAGTTTGTCCAGCGGAACAAGGCCACAAAAACGGGTGGGCTATAGCCTTGGGGGTGGGGCTGGCCAACTTCGTCCGTCGGACTCGGAATGGCGCGAGACTTTGCGAGGCACCTCCGTGTGCCAAAAATAGGCCATGGGCACAGCCGCGCCCAAAAATACCCGCCCGAAGGCCGGGCGCCAAGTTCGGCCCAGCGGAAAAAGGCCACAAAAACGGGTGGGCTATAGCCTTGGGGGTGGGGCAACAACTGTCCGCCGGACTCGGAATGGCGCGAGACATTTCGAGGCTCCTCCGTGTGCCAAAAATAGGCCACGGGCACAGCCGCGTCCAAAAGACCCGCCCGAAGGCCGGGCGCCAAGTTCGTCCAGCGGAAAAGGCCACAAAACGGGTGGGCTATAGCCTTGGGGGTGGGGCTGGCCAACTCGTCCGCCGGACTCGGAATGGCGCGAGACTTTGCGAGGGGCCTCCGTGTGCCAAAAATAGGCCGCGGGCACAGCCGCACCAAAAATAACCGCCCGAAGGCCGGGCGCCAAGTTCGTCCAGCGGAGAAAGGACACAAAACGGGTGGGCTATAGCCTTGGGGGTGGGGCTGGCCAACTTCGTCCGCCGGACTCGGAATGGCGCGAGACTTTGCGAGGCGCCTCCGTGTGCCAAAAAGGCCGCATGGGCACAGCCGCGCCAAAAATAACCCGCCCGAAGGCCGGGCGCCAAGTTCGGCCCCAGCGGAAAAAGGCCACAAAAACGGGTGGGCTATAGCCTTGGGGGGTGGGGCTGGCCCACTTCGTCCGCCGGACTCGGAATGGCGTGAGATTTTGTGAGGTGCCTCCGTGTGCCAAAAATAGGCCGCGGGCACAGCCGCGCCCAAAAATACCCGCCCGAAGGCCGGGGCGCCAAGTTCGTCCAGCGGAAAAAGGCCACAAAAACGGGTGAGCTATAGCCTTGGGGGGTGGGGCTGGCCAACTTCGTCCGCCGGACTCGGAATGGCGCGAGACTTTGCCAGGTGCCTCCGTGTGCCAAAAATAGGCTGCGGACACAGCCGCACCCAAAAATACCCGCCCGAAGGCCGGGGCACCAAGTTCGTCCAGCGGAAAAAGGCCACAAAAACGGGTGGGCTATAGCCTTGGGGGGTGGGGCTGGCCAACTTCGTCCGCCGGACTCGGAATGGCGCGAGACTTTGCGAGGCGCCTCCGTGTGCCAAAAATAGGCCGCGGGCACAGCCGCGCCGAAAAACACCCGCCCGAAGGTCGGGGCGCCAAGTTCGTCCAGCGGAAAATGGCCACAAAAACAGGTGGGCTATAGCCTTGGGGGGTCGGGCTGGCCAACTTCGTCCGCCGGACTCGGAATGGCGTGAGATTTTGCGAGGCGCCTCCGTGTGGGAAAAATAGGCCGCGGGCACAGCCGCGCCCAAAAATACCCGCCCAAAGGCCGGGGCGCCAAGTTCGTCCAGCGAAAAAAGGCCACAAAAACGGGTGGGCTATAGCCTTGGGGGGTGGGGCTGGCCAACTTCGTCCGCCGGACTCGGAATGGCGCGAGAGTTTGCGAGGCACCTCCGTGTGCCAAAAATAGGCCGCGGGCACAGCCGCGCCCAAAAATACCCGCCCGAAGGCCGGGGCGCCAAGTTCGTCCAGCGGTAAAAGGGCACAAAAACGGGTGGGCTATAGCCTTGGGGGGTTGGGCTGGCCAACTTCATCCGCCGGACTCGGAATGGTGCGAGACTCTCCGAGGCGCCTCCGTGTGCCAAACATAGGCCGCGGGCACAGCCGCGCCCAAAAATACCCGCCCGAAGGCCGGGGCGCCAAGTTCGTCCAGCGAAAAAAGGCCACAAAAACGGGTGGGCTATAGCCTTGGGGGGTGGGGCTGGCCAACTTCGTCCGCCGGACTCGGAATGGCGCGAGAGTTTGCAAGGCACCTCCGTGTGCCAAAAATAGGCCGCGGGCACAGCCGCGCCCAAAAATGCCCGCCCGAAGGCCGGGGAGCCAAGTTCGTCCAGCGGAAAAAGGCCACAAAAACGGGTGGGCTATAGCCTTGGGGGGTGGGGCTGGCCAACTTCGTCCGCCGGACTCGGAATGGCGCGAGACTTTGCGGGGCACCTCCGTGTGCCAAAAATAGGCCGCGGGCACAGCCGCGCCCAATAATACCCGCCCGAAGGCCGGGGCGCCTAGTTCGTCCAGCGGTAAAAGGCCACAAAAACGGGTGGGCTATAGCCTTGGGGGGTGGGGCTGGCCAACTTCGTCCGCCGGACTCGGAATGGCGTGAGATTTTGCGAGGCGCCTCCGTGTGGCAAAAATAGGCCGCGGGCACAGCCGCGCCCAAAAATACCCGCCCGAAGGCCGGGGCGCCAAGTTTGTCCAGCGGAACAAGGCCACAAAAACGGGTGGGCTATAGCCTTGGGGGGTGGGGCTGGCCAACTTCGTCCGCCGGACTCGGAATGGCGCGAGACTCTGCGAGGCGCCTCCGTGTGCCAAAATAGGCCAGCGGGCACAGCCGCGCCTAAAAATACCCGCCCGAAGGCCGGGCGCCAAGTTCGTCCAGCGGAAAAAGGCCACAAAAACGGTGGGCTATAGCCTTGGGGGTGGGGGCCAACTTCGTCCGCCGGACTCGGAATGGCGCGAGACTTTGCGAGGCGCCTCCGTGCAAAATAGGCATGGGCACAGCCGCGCCAAAAAAGACCCGCCCGAAGGCCGGGCGCCAAGTTCGGCCCAGCGAAAAAGGCCACAAAAACGGGTGGGCTATAGCCTTGGGGTCGGGCTGGCCAACTTCGTCCGCCGGACTCGAATTGGCGCGAGACTTTGCGAGGGGCCTCCGTGCCAAAAATAGGCCACGGGCACAGCCGCCTAAAAATAACCGCCCGAAGGCCGGGCGCCAAGTTCGGCCCAGCGGAAAAAAAGGCCACAAAAACGGGTGGGCTATAGCCTTGGGGTGGGGACTGGCCAACTTTCGTCCGCCGGACTCGGAATGGCGCGAGACTTTGCGAGGTGCCTCCATGTGCCAAAAATAGGCTGTGGGGCACAGCCGCCGGACCTAAAAATACCCGCCCGATGGCCGGGCGCCAAGTTCGCCCAGCGGTAAAAGGCCACAAAAACGGGTGGGCTATAGCCTTGGGGGTGGGGCTGGCCAACTTCGTCCGCCGGACTCGGAATGGCGCGAGACTTTGCGAGGCACCTCCGTGTGCCAAAATAGGCCGGGCACAGCCGCGCCAAAAATAACCGCCCGAAGGCCGGGCGCCAAGTTCGGCCCAGCAGAAAAAGGCCACAAAAACGGGTGGGCTATAGCCTTGGGGGTGGGGCTGGCCAACTTCGTCCGCCGGACTCGGAATGGCGCGAGACTTTGCGAGGCCTCCGTGGTGCCAAAAATAGGCCGCGGGCACAGCCGCGCCCAAAATAACCGCCCAAGGCCGGGCGCCAAGTTCGTCCAGCGGAAAAAGGCCACAAAAACGGGTGGGCTATAGCCTTGGGGTGGGGCTGGCCAACTTCCGTCCCCCGGACTCGGAATGGCGCGAGACTTTGAGAGGGCCTCCGTGTGCCAAAAATAGGCCGGACAGCCGCATCCAAAAATAACCGCCCAAAGGCCGGGGCGCCAAGTTTGTCCAGCGGAAAAGGCCACAAAAACGGGTGGGCTATAGCCTTGGGGGTGGGCTGGCCAACTTCGTCCGCCGGACTCGGAATGGCGCGAGACTTTGCAGGGGCCTCCGTGTGCTGTAATAGGTCACAAGTAGCACAGCCGCGCCCAGAAATAACCGCCCGAAGGCCGGGCGCCAAGTTCTGTCCCAGCGGAAAAAGGCCACAAAACCGGGTCGGCTATAGCCTTGGGGGTGGGGCTGGCCCACTTCGTCCGCCGGACTCGGAATGGCGCGAGACTCTACGAGGCGCCTCCGTGTGCTGTGAGGCCGCGGGCACAGCCGCGCCTAAAAATAACCGCCCGAAGGCCGGGCGCCAAGTCTGGCCCAGCGGAAAAGGCCACAAAACGGGTGGGCTATAGCCTTGGGGTGGGGCTGGCCAACTTCGTCCGCCTGACTCCTGGAATGGCGCGAGACTTGTGCGAGGCCCCTCCTCCGCAGAAAATAGGTCAGCAGGCCGGGCACAGCAAAAAGGCTAAAAATACCCGCCCGAAGGCCGGGCGCCCAAGTCTGGCCCAGCGGAAAAAGGCCACAAAAACGGGTGGGCTATAGCCTTGGGGGTGGGGTTGGCCAACTTCGGTCCGCCGGACTCGGAATGGTGCGAGACTTTGCAGGGGCCTCCGTGTGCCAAAAAGGGGCCGCAGGCACAGCCGCGCCCAAAAATAACCGCCCGAAGGCCGGGCGCCAAGTCTGGCCCAGCGGAAAAAGGCCACAAAAACGGGTGGGCTATAGCCTTGGGGGTGGGGCTGGCCAACTTAGTCCGCCGGACTCGGAATGGCGCGAGACTTTGCGAGGGCCTCCGTGTGGCGTAAACAGGCCGCGGCACAGCCGCGCCCAAAATAACCGCCCGAAGGCCGGGCGCCAAGTTCGTCCAGCGAAAAAAGGCCACAAAAACGGGTGGGCTATAGCCTTGGGGTGGGGCTGGCCAACTGTCCGCCGGACTCGGAATGGCGCGAGACTTTAGGCGCCTCCGTGTGCCAAAAATAGGCCGCGGCACAGCCGCGCCAAAAATAAACCGCCCGAAGGCCGGGCGCAAGTTCGCCCAGCGGGAAAAAGGCCACAAAAACGGGTGGGGCTATAGCCTTGGGGGTGGGGTTGGCCAACTTCTGTCCGCCGGACTGGGAATGGCGCGAGACTTTGCGGGGCCTCCGTGGTGCTGGGATAGGCCAGGCACAGCCGCGCCCAAAAAATAACCGCCCGAAGGTCAGCGCCAAGTTCATCCAGCGGAAAAGGCCACAAAACGGGTGGGCTATAGCCTTGGGGGTGGGGCTGGCCAACTTCAATCCGCCGGACTCGGAATGGCGCGAGACTTTGCGAGGCGCCGTGTGCCAAAAAGGGCTAGGCTGCGGCACAGCCGCGCCTAAAAATAACCGCCCAAGGCCGGGCGCCAAGTTTGTCCAGCGGAAAAGGCCACAAAAACGGGTGGGCTATAGCCTTGGGGGGTGGGGCTGGCAACTCGGTCCGCCTGACTCGGAATGGCGCGAGACTTTGCTAGGGGCCTCCGTGTGCCAAAATAGGCCATAGGCACAGCCGCGCCTGTAAATAACCGCCCGAAGGCCGGGCGCCAAGTTCGTCCAGCGGAAAAGGCCACAAAAACGGGTGGGCTATAGCCTTGGGGGTGGGGCTGGCCCACTTCGTCCGCCGGACTCGGAATGGCGCGAGACTTTGCGAGGGGCCTCTGCACCAAAATAGGCCGGGGCACAGCCGCGCCTAAAAATAACCGCCCAAGGCCGGGCGCCAAGTTCGTCCAGCGGAAAAAGGCCACAAAAACGGGTGGGCTATAGCCTTGGGGTGGGGTTGGCCAACTGTCCGCCTCGACTCCGGAATGGCGCGAGACTTTGCAGGCGCCTCCGTGTGCCAAATAGGCCGCGGGCACAGCCGCGCCTAAAAATAACCGGCCCGAAGGCCGGGCGCCAAGTTCAAAACGGGTCTAAGCGGAAAAAAGGCCACAAAAACGGTGGGCTATAGCCTTGGGGGTGGGGCTGGCCCACTTCGGGCTCCGGCTCTGACCTCCGAATGGCGCGAGACTTTGTAGGGCCTCCGCAGCCAAAAAATAGGCCACGAGCACAGCAAAGCGCTAAAAATAAACGCCCGAAGGCCAGGGCGCCAAGTTCATGCCAGCGGAGAAAGGCCACAAAAACGGGTGGCTATAGCCTTGGGGTGGGGCTGGCCAACTTCGTCCCCCGGACTCGAATGGCGCGAGACTTTGCAGGGGCCTCCGTGTGCAAAAATAGGCCAGGCACAGCCGCGCCCAAAATAACCTAGCCCGAAGGCCGGAGCCAAGTTCGCCCAGCGGAAAAGGCCACAAAACGGTGGGCTATAGCCTGGGGGTGGGGCTGGCAAACTTCGTCCGCCGGACTCGGAATGGCGCGAGACTTTGCGAGGGGCCTCCGTGCCAAAATAGGTCAGCGGGCACAGCCGCGCCTAAAAATAACTACCCGAAGGCCAGGGCGCCAAGTTCGGTCTCCAGCGAAAAGGCCACAAAACGGGTGGGCTATAGCCTTGGGGTGGGCTGGCCAACTGCCTCCGCCGGGACTCGGGAATGGCGCGAGACTTTGCGAGGGGCCTCCGTGTGCCAAAATAGGCAAAGGCACAGCCGCGCCCAAAATAACCGCCCGAAGGGGCGCCAAGTTCGTCCAGCGGAAAAAGGCCACAAAAACGGGTGGGCTATAGCCTTGGGGGTGGGGCTGGCCAACTGGTCCGCCGGACTCGGAATGGCGCGAGACTTTATGTAGGGGCCTCCGTGCTGCCAAAAATAGGCCACGGGCACAGCCGCGCCCAAAAATAACCGCCCCCGGCCGGGCGCCAAGTTCGTCCAGCGGAAAAAAGGCCACAAAAACGGGTGGGCTATAGCCTTGGGGGTGGGGCTGGCCAACTTCCCCGCGGACTCGGAATGGCGCGAGACTTTGCCCCTCTCGGCAGGGGCCTCCGTGTGCCAAAATAGGCTGCGGGCACAGCCGCGCCCAAAAAATAACCGCCCAAGGCCGGGCGCCAAGTTCATTCAGCGGAAAAAGGCCACAAAACGGGTGGGCTATAGCCTTGGGGTGGGGCTGGCCAACTGGCCCGCCGGACTCGGAATGGCGCGAGACTTTGCGAGGGGCCTCCGTGGTGCCAAAATAGGCCGCGGCACAGCTGCGCCTGAAAATAACTGCCCGAAGGCCGGGCGCCAAGTTCGCCCAGCGGAAAAAAGGCCACAAAAAACGGTGGGCTATAGCCTGGGGGTGGGCTGGCCAACTTGGTCCGCCGGACTCCGAATGGCGCGAGACTTCACAGGGGCCTCCTTGTGCTGTAAATATACAAGGCACAGCCGCCCAAAAAATAACCGGCCCAAGGCCAGGACGCCAAGTTCGCCCAGCGGAAAAAGGCCACAAAAACGGGTGGCTATAGCCTTGGGGGGGGGTGGGCTGGCCCACTTGAATGGCTGGACTCGAATGGCGAGACTTTAAGGGCCCCGCACAGCCGCCAAAAATAGGCCAGCGGCACAGCCGCGCCCTAAAAATAACCGCCCGGCGGGCGCCAAGTTCGTCCCAGCGGAAAGGCCACAAAACGGGTGGGCACAGCCTTGGGGGTGGGCTGGCCCACTTCGTCCGCCGGACCCTGGAATGGCGCGAGACTTTGCGAGGGGCCTCCGTGGCTGGAAATAGCCGCGGCACAGCCGCGCCTGCAATAACTGCCCGAAGGCCGGGACGCCATGTCTGCCCCAGCGAAAAAAGCCACAAAAACGGTGGGCTATAGCCTGGGGTGGGGTTGGCCAACTTCATCCACTGACCGAATGGCGCGAGACTTTGCGGGGCCTCTGCAAAAAGAAGTCATGGCAAAAGCGGTGGCTAAAAATAATCACCCGAAGGCCAAATTGCGCCAAACGGAAAAGGCCACAAAAAACGGTGGGCTATAGCCTTGGGGTGGCTGGCTTAACTTCCATCCGCTGACTCGGAATGGCGCGAGACTTCATGGGGGGCCTCCATGTGCCAAAATAGGCCGCGAGCACAGCCGCGCCTAAAAATAACCGCTCGAAGGCCGGGACGCCTGAGTTCGGTCTGAAAGGAAAAGGCCACAAAACGGTGGCTATAGCCTGGGGGTGGGGCTGGCCAATCCTGTCCGCCGACCTGGTAAAGGTGGGGAACGGCGCTGAGACTCTGTGAGCGCCCTCCGTGTGCTGAAATAGCCGCTGGACATGCCGCGCCAAAACTAACGGGGCCAAGGCGGCGCCAAGTTCGCCCAGCTGAAAAGGCCAAAAACGGGTGGGCTATAGCCTTGGGGTGGTTGGCCAATCTCTGTCCGCCGGACCCGGAATGGCGCGAAAGACTTTGCGCAGCGTCCCGTGTGCCAAAAGGCACAGGCACAGCCGCGCCAAAAATAACCGCCCGAAGGCCGGGCGCCAAGTTCGCCCAGCGGAAAAGGCCACAAAACGGGTGGGCTATAGCCTTGGGGTGGGGCTGGCCGACTTCGTCCGCCGGACTCGGAATGGCGCGAGACTTTGCGAGGGGCCTCCGTGGTGCCAAAATAGGCCAGCGGGCACAGCCGCGCCAAAATAACCGCCTGAAGGCCGGGCGCCAAGTTCGTCCAGCGGAAAAAGGCCACAAAACGGGTGGGCTATAGCCTTGGGGGTGGGCTGGCCAACTCGTCCGCCGGACTCGGAATGGCGCGAGACTTTGCGAGGGGCCTCCGTGTGCCAACATAGGTCATGGGCACAGCCGCGCCAAAAATAACCGCCCGAAGGCCGGGCGCCAAGTTCGTCCAGCGGAAAAAGGCCACAAAACGGGTGGGCTATAGCCTTGGGGGTGGGGCTGGCCAACTTCGTCCGCGGACTCGGAATGGCGCGAGACTTTGCGAGGGCCTCCGTGTGCCAAAAATAGGCGCGGCACAGCACGCCCAAAAATAACCGCCCGAAGGCCGGGCGCCAAGTTCCTCCAGCGGAAAAAGGCCACAAAAGCGGGTGGGCTATAGCCTTGGGGGTGGGGCTGGCCAACCGTCCGCGGACTCGGAATAGCGCGAGACTTTGAGAGCGGCCTCCGTGTGCCAAAAATAGGCCGCGGGCACAGCCGCGCCCAAAAATAGCCGCCCGAAGGCCGGGGCGCCAAGTTCGTCCAGCGGAAAAAGGCCACAAAAACGGGTGGGCTATAGCCTTGGGGGGTGGCGCTGGCCAACTTCGTCCGCCGGACTTGGAATGGTGCGAGACTTTGCGAGGGGCCTCCGTGTGCCAAAAATAAGCCGTGGACACAGCCGTGCCCAAAAATAACCGCCCGAAGGCCGGGGCGCCAAGTTCGTCCAGCGGAAAAAGGGCACAAAAACGGGTGGGCTATAGCCTTGGGGGGTGGGGCTGGCCAACTGCGTCCGCCGGACGCGGAATGGCGGGAGAGTTTGCGAGGGCCTCCGTGTGCCAAAAATAGGCGCGGGCACAGGCGCACCCAAAAATAACCGCCCGAAGGCCGGGCGCCAAGTTCGTCCAGCGGAAAAAGGCCACAAAAGCGGGTGGGCTATAGCCTTGGGGGTGGGGCTGGCCAACTTAGTCCGCCGGAGTCGGAATGGCGCGAGACTTTACGAAGGGCCTCCGTGTGCCGAAAATAGGCCGTGGGCACAGCCGCGCCCAAAAATAACCGCCCGAAGGCCGGGGCGCCAAGTTCGTCCAGCGGAAAAAGGCCACAAAAACGGGTGGGCTATAGCCTTGGGGGTGGGGCTGGCCAACTTCATCCGCCGGACTCGGAATGGCGCGAGACTTTGCGAGGGCCTCCGTGTGCCAAAAATAGGCGCGAGCACAGCCGCCAAAAATAACCGCCCGAAGGCCGGGCGCCAAGTTCGTCCAGCGGAAAAAGGCCACAAAAGCGGGTGGGCTATAGCCTTGGGGGTGGGGCTGGCCAACCGTCCGCGGACTCGGAATGGCGCGAGACTTTGCGAGGGCCTCCGTGTGCCAAAAATAGGCCGGGCACAGCCGCACCAAAAATAACCGCCCGAAGGCAGGGCGCCAAGTTCGTCCAGCGGATATAGGCCACAGAACCGGGTGGGCTATAGCCTTGGGGGGTGGGGCTGGCCCACTTCGTCCGCCGGACTCAGAATTGAGCGAGACTTTGCGAGGCACCTCCGTGTGCCAAAAATAGGCCGCGGGCACAGCGCACCCAAAAATAACAGCCCGAAGGCCGGGGCGCCCAGTTCGTCCAGCGGAAAAGGCCACAAAAGCGGGTGGGCTATAGCCTTGGGGGTGGGGCTGGCCAACCGTCCGCCGGACTCGGAATGGCGCGAGACTTTGCGAGGGGCCTCCGTGTGCCAAAAATAGGCGCGGGCACAGCGCCCAAATAACCGCCCGAAGGCCGGGCGGTTCGTCCAGCGGAAAAAGGCCACAAAAGCGGGTGGGCTATAGCCTTGGGGGTGGGGCTGGCCAACCTTGTCCGCCGGACTCGGAATGGCGCGAGACAGAGAGGGCGAGCTCCGTGTGCCAAAAATAGGACGCGGTCAGCCGCGCCAAAAATAACCGCCCGAAGGCCGGGCGCCAAGTTCGTCCAGCGGAAAAAGGCCACAAAAGCGGGTGGGCTATAGCCTTGGGGGTGGGGCTGGCCAACCGTCCGGCGGACTCGGAATGGCGCGAGACTCTGCGAGGGCCTCCGTGTGCCAAAAATAGGCCGCGGGCACAGCCGCGCAAAAATAACCGCCGAAGGCCGGGCGCCAAGTTCGTCCAGCGGAAAAAGGCCACAAAAGCGGGTGGGCTATAGCCTTGGGGGTGGGGCTGGCCAACTTCGTCCGCCGGACTTGGAATGGCGCGAGACTTTGCGAGGGCCTCCGTGTGCCAAAAATAGGCCGCGGCACAGCCGCGCCTAAAAATAACCGCCCGAAGGCCGGGCGCCAAGTTCGTCCAGCGGAAAAAGGCCACAAAAGCGGGTGGGCTATAGCCTTGGGGGTGGGGCTGGCCAACTCGTCCGCCGGACTCGGAATGGCGCGAGACTTTGCGAGGGCCTCCGTGTGCCACAAATAGGCCGCGGGCACAGCCGCGCCAAAAATAACCGCCCGAAGGCGGGCGCCAAGTTCGTCCAGCGGAAAAAGGCCACAAAAGCGGGTGGGCTATAGCCTTGGGGGTGGGGCTGGCCAACTTCGTCCGCCGGACTCGGAATGGCGCGAGACTTTGCGAGGGCCTCCGTGTGCCAAAAATAGGCCGGGCACAGCCGCGCCAAAAATAGCCGCCCGAAGGCCGGGCGCCAAGTTCGTCCAGCGGAAAAAGGCCACAAAAGCGGGTGGGCTATAGCCTTGGGGGTGGGGCTGGCCAACTTCGTCCGCGGACTCGGAATGGCGCGAGACTTTGCGAGGGCCTCCGTGTGCCAAAAATAGGCCGCGGGCACAGCGCGCCCAAAAATAACCTCCCGAAGGACCGGGCGCCAAGTTCGTCCAGCGGAAAAAGGCCACAAAAGCGGGTGGGCTATAGCCTTGGGGGTGGGGCTGGCCAACCGTCCGCCGGACTCGGAATGGCGCGAGACTTTGCGAGGGGCCTCCGTGTGCCAAAAATAGGCGTGGCACAGCCGCGCCCAAAATAACCGCCCGAAGGCCGGGGCGCCAAGTTCGTCCAGCGGAAAAAGGCCACAAAAACGGGTGGGCTATAGCCTTGGGAGTGGGGCTGGCCAACTTCGTCCGCCGGACTCGGAATGGAGCGAGACTTTGCGAGCGGCCTCCGTGTGCCAAAACTAGGCCGCGGGCACCGCCGCGCCCAAAAATAACCGCCCGCCGGCCGGGGCGCCAAGTTCGTCCCGCGGAAAAAGGCCACAAAACCGGGTGGGCTATTGCCTGGGGGGGTGGGGCTGGCCAACTTCGTCCGCCGGACTCGGAATGGCGCGAGACTTTGCGAGGGGCCTCCGTGTGCCAAAAATAGGCCGCGGGCACAGCG
>JAUJEM010000193.1:0-131983 GCA_030448935.1 Citrus cavaleriei | reverse complement strand
TCGCGGACTAGGCCACAAAGCGGGTGGGCTATAGCCTTGGGGTGGGGCTGGCCAGCCGTCCGCCCGGACTCGGAATGGCGCGAGACTTTGTGGCGCCTCGGTGTGCCAAAAATAGGCCGCGGGCACAGCAGCGCCCAAAAATACTGCTTGAGCCGGGCGCCAAGATCGTCCAGCGGAAAAAGGCCACAAAAGCGGGTGGGCTATAGCAGGGGGGGTGGGGCTGGCCAACCGTCCGCCGGACTCGGAATGGCGAGACTTTCTGAGGCGCCTCCGTGTGCCAAAAATAGGCAGCGCAAACAGCCGCGCCCAAAATCCCGCCCGAGGCCGGGGGCGCCAAGTTCGTCCAGCGGAAAAGGCCACAAAAATTGGTGGGCTATAGCCTTGGGGGTGGGGCTGGCCAACTTCATCCGCGGACTCGGAATGGCGCGAGACTTTGCGCGCCTCCGTGTGCAAAAATATAGCCGTGGGCACAGCCGCGCCAAAATACCCGCCCGAGGCCGGGCGCCAAGTTCGTCCAGCGGAAAAAGGCCACAAAAAGCGGGTGGGCTATAGCCTTGGGGTGGGGGCTGGCCAACCGTCCGCCGGACTCGGAATGGCGTGAGACTGCGAGGCGCCTCCGTGTGCAAAAAATAGGCCTTGAGCTCAGCCGCGCCCAAAATACAGCCCGAGGCCGGGCGCCAAGTTCGTCCAGCGGAAAAAGGCCACAAAAGCAGGTGGGCTATAGCCTTGGGGGTGGGGCTGGCCAACATCCGCCGGACTCGGAATGGCGCCAGACTGCGGAGGCGCCTCCGTGTGCCAAAAATAGCCGCGAGACAGCCGCGGCAAAAATACCGCCCGAAGGCGGGCGCCAAGATCGTCCAGCGGAAAAAGGCCACAAAAAGCGGGTGGGCTATAGCCTTGAGGTGTGGGGCTGGCCAACTTCGTCCGCCGGACTCGGAATGGCGAGACTTTGCGAGCGCCTCCGTGTGCCAAAAATAGGCCACGGGCACAGCAGCATAAAAAATACCCGCCCGAGGCCGGGCGCCAAGTTCGTCCAGCGGAAAAAGGCCACAAAAAGCGGGTGGGCTATAGCCTTGGGGGTGGGGCTGGCCAACCGTCCGCCCCGGACTCGGAATGGCGCGAGACTTTGAGGGCGCCTCCGTGTGCCAAAAATAGGCCGCGGGCACAGCCGCGTCAAAATACCCGCCCGAGGCCGGGGCGCCAAGATTCGTCCAGCGGAAAAAGGCCACAAAAGCGGGTGGGCTATAGCCTTGGGGGTGGGGCTGGCCAACTTCGTCCGCCCCGGACTCGGAATGGCGCGAGACTGTGCGGGGCGCCTCCGTGTGCCAAAAATAGGCCGCGGGCACAGCCAGCGCCAAAAATACCCGCCGAGGCCGGGCGCCAAGTTCGTCCAGCGGAAAAAGGCCACAAAAGCGGGTGGGCTATAGCCTTGGGGGTGGGGCTGGCCAGCGTCCCGCCGGACTCGGAATGGCGCGAGACTGCGAGGCGCCTCCGTGTGCCAAAAATAGGCCCTTGGCACAGCCGCTGAAAAAATACCCGCCCGAAGGCGTTGCGCCAAGTTCGTCCAGCGGAAAAAGGCCACAAAAGCGGGTGGGCTATAGCCTTGGGGGGTGGGGCTGGCCAACTTCCACAGCCGGACTCGGACTGGCGCGAGACTTTGCGAGGGCGCCTCCGTGTGCCAAAAATAGGCCGGGCACAGTCGCGCCCAAAAATACCCGCCCGAAGGCCGGGCGCCAAGTTCGTCCAGCGGAAAAAGGCCACAAAAGCGGGTGGGCTATAGCCTTGGGGGTGGGGCTGGCCAACAAGTCCGCGGACTCGGAATGGCGCGAGACTTTGCGGCGCCTCCGTGTGCCAAAAATAGAGCGGGCATGGCACAGCCGCCCAAAAATACCCGCCCAAGCCGGGCGCCAAGTTCGTCCAGCGGAAAAAGGCCACAAAAAAAGCGGGTGGGCTATAGCCTTGGGGGGGGGGGCTGGCCAACTTCGTCCGCCGGACTCGGAATGGCGCGAGACTTTGAGAGGCGCCTCCGTGTGCAAAAATAGGCCGTGGGCACAGCCGCGCCCAAAAATACCCGCCCGAGGCCGGGCGCCAAGTTCGTCCAGCGGAAAAAGGCCACAAAAACGGGTGGGCTATAGCCTTGGGGGTGGGGCTGGCCAACTCCATCCCGGACTCGGAATGGCGCGCGACTGTGCGAGGCGCCTCCGTGTGCCAAAAATAGAGCGCGGGCACAGCCGCGCCCAAAAATACCCGCCCGAGGCGGGCGCCAAGTTCGTCAGCGGAAAAGGGCCACAAAAGCGGGTGGGCTATAGCCTTGGGGGTGGGGCTGGCCAACTCCGTCCGCCGGACTCGGAATGGCGCGAGACTTTGCGGCGCCTCCGTGTGCCAAAAATAGGCCCGGCACAGCCTGCCCAAAAATACCCGCCCGAGGCCGGGCGCCAAGTTCGTCCAGCGGAAAAGGCCACAAAAACGGGTGGGCTATAGCCTTGGGGGTGGGGCTGGCCAACTCCATCCGCCCCGGACTCGGAATGGCGCGAGACTTTGCGCCTCCGTGTGCCAAAAATAGGCCGCGGGCACAGCCGCGCCCAAAATACCCGCCCGAAGGCGGGCGCCAAGTTCGTCCAGCGGAAAAAGGCCACAAAACGGGTGGGCTATAGCCTTGGGGGTGGGGCTGGCCAACCGTCCGCCCGGACTCGGAATGGCGCGAGACTTTGCGAGGCGCCTCCGTGTGTGCCAAAAATAGGCCTGGGCACAGCCGCGCCAAAAATACCCGCCCGAAGGCCGGGCGCCAAGTTCGTCCAGCGGAAAAAGGCCACAAAAGCGGGTGGGCTATAGCCTTGGGGGTGGGGCTGGCCAACTTCGTCCGCCGGACTCGGAATGGCGCGAGACTTTGCGGCGCCTCCGTGTGCCAAAAAAAATAGGCCTTGAGGCACAGCCGCCAAAAATACCCGCCCGAAGGCCGGCGCGCCAAGTTCGTCCAGCGGAAAAAGGCCACAAAAGCGGGTGGGCTATAGCCTTGGGGGTGGGGCTGGCCAACTCCATCCGCCCGGACTCGGAATGGCGCGGGAGACTTTGCGTGGCGCCTCCGTGTGCCAAAAATAGGCTGGGCACAGCCGCGCCAAAAATACCCGCCCGAAGGCCGGGCGCCAAGTTCGTCCAGCGGAAAAAGGCCACAAAAACGGGTGGGCTATAGCCTTGGGGGTGGGGCTGGCCAACTTCGTCCGCCCCGGACTCGGAATGGCGCGAGACTTTGCGAGGCGCCTCCGTGTGCCAAAAATAGGCCGCGGGCACAGCCGCGCCCAAAAATACCCGCCCGAGGGCGGGCGCCAAGTTCGTCCAGCGGAAAAGGCCACAAAAGCGGGTGGGCTATAGCCTTGGGGTGGGGCTGGCCAACTTCATCCGCCCGGACTCGGAATGGCGCGAGACTGCGGCGCCTCCGTGTGCCAAAAATAGGCCGCGGGCACAGCCGCGCCCAAAATACCCGCCCGAGGCCGGGCGCCAAGTTCGTCCAGCGGAAAAAGGCCACAAAAAGCGGGTGGGCTATAGCCTTGGGGGTGGGGCTGGCCAACTTCGTCCGCCGGACTCGGAATGGCGCGAGACTGCGGCGGCGCTCCGTGTGCCAAAATAGGCGCGGGCACAGCCGCGCCAAAATACCCGCCCCGAGCCGGGCGCCAAGTTCGTCCAGCGGAAAAAGGCCACAAAAAGCGGGTGGGCTATAGCCTTGGGGGTGGGGCTGGCCAACTTCGTCCGCCGGACTCGGAATGCGCGAGACTTTGCGGCGCCTCCGTGTGCCAAAAATGGGCGCGGGCACAGCCGCGCCAAAATACCGCCCGAGGCCCGGCGCCAAGTTCGTCCAGCGGAAAAAGGCCACAAAACGGGTGGGCTATAGCCTTGGGGGTGGGGCTGGCCAACCGTCCGCCGGACTCGGAATGGCGTGAGACTGCGGCGCCTCAAAAATGGGCCGCGGGCACAGCCGCGCCAAAAAATACCCTCCCGAAGGCCGGGCGCCAAGTTCGATCCAGCGGAAAAAGGCCACAAAACGGTGGGCTATAGCCTTGGGGGTGGGGCTGGCCAATCCGTCCGCCGGACTCGGAATGGCTGGAGACTTTGCGGGCGCCTCCGTGTGACAAAAATAGGCCGCGTCGGCACAGCCACGCCCAAAATACCGCCCGAAGGGCGGGCACAAGTTCGTCCAGCGGAAAAAGGCCACAAAACGGGTGGGCTATAGCCTTGGGGGTGGGGCTGGCCAACCCATCCGCGGACTCGGAATGGCGAGACTTTGCGAGAGCGCCTCCGTATGCCAAAAATAGGCCTTGGGCACAGCCGCGCCAAAATACCCACCCGAAGGCAGGGCGCCAAGTTCGTCCAGCGGAAAAAGGCCACAAAAGCGGGTGGGCCCTTGGGGGTGGGGCTGGCCAACCAGTCCGCCGGACTCGGAATGGCGCGACTTTGCGAGGCGCCTCCGGTGCCAAAATATGTCATTAGGCAGCCGCTGCCAAAATACCCGCCAAGGCCGTTGCGCCAAGTTCGACCAGCGGAAAAAGGCCACAAAAACAGGTGGGCTATAGCCTTGGGGGTGGGGCTGGCCAACTCCATCCATGGCTTCGGGGTGGCCCGAGACTTTGCTGACACCTCCGTGTGCCAAAAATAGGCCGCGAAACAGCCGCGCTTAAAAATTACCGCCGAAGGCCGTTGCCAAGTTCGTCAGTAGGAAAAAGGCCACAAAAGGGTGGGCTATAGCCTTGGGAGTGGGGCTGGCCAAATTTGTCACGGGACTCGGAATGGCGCGAGACTGCAGAGGCACCTCCAAATGTGTAAAAATAGGCAGCAGCACAGCGCGCAAAACCCGGCCGAAGGCCGGGGTTTCAAGACATCGTCCAGCGGAAAAAGCCCTGCTTGGGTGGGCTGGCAGGGGGTGGGGCTGGCCAACAATCGTCCGCGGACTCGGAATGGTGCGAGACTTTGCAAAGGCACCTCCGTGTGCAAAAAATAGGACAGCAGGCAAGCTTCAAAAACCCGCCGAAGGATGGGCGCCAGTTGCGTCAGCGGAAAAGGCCACAAAAGCGTGTGGGCTATAGCCTTGGGGAGTGGGGCTGGCCAACCGTCCGCTTGACTTGGAATGGCGCGAGAGGTTTGAGGCACCTCATGTGCCAAAAATAGGCCGCGGGCACAGCGGCGCCACAAAAATACCCCGAAGGCGGGGCGCCAAGTTCGTCCAGCGGAAAAAGGCCAAAAGCGGGTGGGCTATAGCCTTGGGGGTGGGGCTGGCCAACATCGTCCGCCCGGACTCGGAATGGCGCGAGACTTTCTGCGAGGCACCTCCCGTGTGCCAAAAATAGGCCATGGGCACAGCCGCGCCAAAATACCCGCCCGAAGAGCCGGGCGCCAAGTGACCGTCCAGCGGAAAAAGGCCACAAAACGGGTGGGCTATAGCCTTGGGGGGTGGGGGCTGGCCCCGTCCGCGGACTCGAATGTGAGACTTTGCAAACGCCTCGTCTAAAAAAATGAGCCTTGAGCAGCCGCGCCCAAAATACCCTTGAAGGCGACCAAGTTAGATCCGGAAAAGGCCCTGAGCCGGGTGGGCTATAGCAGAAGAGTGGGGCTAGCCAACTAAATCCAGCGGACTCGGAATGGCGAGACTTTGTGAGGCACCTCCGTGTGCCAAAAATGGGCCGTGGGCTTTGCCGCCCAAAATACCCGCCCGAGGCCGGGCGCCAAGTTGATCCGGCGGAAAAAGGCCACAAAATGGGTGGGCTGCCTTGGGGGGGTGGGGCTGGCCAAATTCGTCCGCGGACTCGGAATGGCGAGACTGCGGGGCGCCTCCGTGTGCCAAAAATAGGCCGCAGGCACAGCTCCCAAAAATACCCGCCCGAGGCCGGGCGCCAAGGTCGCAGCGGAAAAGGCCACAAAAAGCGGGTGGGCTATGGCAGCAGGGGGTGGGGCTGGCCAACTTCGTCGCCGGACTCGAATGGCCTTGCCGAGACTTTGCGAAGGCACCTCCGTGCCAAAATAGGCCGCAGAACACAGCCTTCAAAAATACCCTTGAAGGCCGAAGCCAAGTTAAGTCAGCGGAAAAAGGCCACAAAAAGCGGGTGGGCTATAGCCTTGGGGTGAGGGCTGGCCCTTCGTCCGCCAGACTCGGAATGGCGCGAGACTTTGTGGAGCGCCTCCATGCCAAAAATAGTCCTTGGGGAGCTGGCAACTCCATGCCGCCCCCGAGGCGGGGCGCCAAGATGCGTCAGCGGAGAAAGGCCACAAAAACGGGTGGGCTATGCAGCCTTGGGGGTGGGGCTGCCCAACCGTCTGCCCCGGACTCGGAATGGCGCGAGACTGCGAGGCGCCTCCGTGTACCAAATATAGGCCATTATACACAGCCGCGTCAAAAATACCAGCCCGAAGAGCCGGCGCCAGAGTTCGTCCAGCGGGAAAAGGCCACAAAGGTGGGCTATAGCCTTGAAGGTGGGGCTGGCCAATTTTCGTCCGCTGGACTCAGAATGGCGCGTGACTTTTGCGTGGCGCCTCCGTGTGCCAAAAATAGACGCCCAGGCTGGCATGGCTCAAAATACCCACTCCAGAAAGGCCAGGCGCAAGTTCGTCCAGCGGAAAAAGGCCACAAAAACGGGTGGGCTATAGCCTTGGGGGTGGGGCTGGCCAACCAAGTCCGCCGGACTCGGAATGACGTGAGACTTTGCGGCGCCTCCATGTAAAAATAGACCAGCACGCGCGCCGCAAAAAACCCGCCCGAGGCCGGGCGCCCAGTTCGGCCCAGCGGAAAAGGCCACAAAGCGGGTGGGCTATAGCCTTGGGTGAGCTGGCCAACTTCGTCACGGACTGGAATGGCGTGAGACTTTGCGAGGCACCTCCGTGTGCCAAAAATGAGCGCCCGGGCACAGCCGCGCCAAAAATACCGCCCGAAGGCCGGGCATGAGATGCGTCCAGCGGAAAAAGGCCACAAAAGCGGGTGGGCTATAGCCTTGGGGGGGTGGGGCTGGCCAACTTCGTCGCGGACGCTTGGGATGGCGCGAGGCTCAGGGCGTGCCAGGTGTCTGCGAAAAATAGGCGCGGGCCTGACCGTGCTCTCTGTCATGCCGAGGCAGGCGCCAAGTTGTCCAGCGGAAAAAGGCCACAAAACGGGTGGGCTATAGCCTTGGGGGTGGGGCTGGCCAACTTCGTCCGCCGGACTCGGAATGGCGCGAGACTTTGCGAGGTGCCTCCGTGTGCCAAAAATAGGCCGCGGGCACAGCCGCGGCCAAAAATACCCGCCGAAGGCCGGGGCGCCAAGTTCGTCCAGCGGAAAAAGGCCACAAAAACGGGTGGGCTATAGCCTTGGGGGGTGGGGCTGGCCAACTTCGTCCGCCGGACTCGGAATGGCGCGAGACTTTGCGAGGCGCCTCCGTGTGCCAAAAATAGGCCGCGGGCACAGGCGCCAAAATACCCGCCCGAAGGCCGGGCGCCAAGTTCGTCCAGCGGAAAAAGGCCACAAAACGGGTGGGCTAGAGCCTTGGGGGGGGGCCCGGCCAACTCCGTCCGCCGGACTCGGAATGGCGCGAGACTTTGCGAGGCGCCTCCGTGTGCCAAAAATAGGCCGCGGGCACAGCCGCGCCCTAAAATACCCGCCCGAAGGCCGGGGCGCCAAGTTCGTCCAGCGGAAAAAGGCCACAAAAAGGGGGGGCAAAAGCCGTGGGGGGGGGGGCGGGCCAACTTAGTACCCCGGACAAGGAATTGCGCGAGACGTTGCGAGGCACCACCGTGTGCCCAAAATAGGCGCGGCACAGCCGCGCCCAAAATACCCGCCCGAAGGCCGGGCGCCAAGTTCGTCCAGCGGAAAAAGGCCACAAAAGCGGGTGGGCTATAGCCTTGGGGGTGGGGCTGGCCAACTCGTCCGCCGGACTCGGAATGGCGCGAGACTTTGCGAGGCGCCTCCGTGTGCCAAAAATAGGCGCGGGCACAGCCGCGCCAAAATACCCGCCCGAAGGCCGGGCGCCAAGTTCGTCCAGCGGAAAAAGGCCACAAAACGGGTGGGCTATAGCCTTGGGGGGGTGGGGCTGGCCAACTTCGTCCGCCGGACTCGGAATGGCGCGAGACTTTGCGGCGCCTCCGTGTGCCAAAATAGGCCGCGGGCACAGCCGCGCCAAAAATACCCCGCCCGAGGCCGGGCGCCAAGTTCGTCCAGCGGAAAAAGGCCACAAAACGGGTGGGCTATAGCCTTGGGGGTGGGGCTGGCCAACTTCGTCCGCCGGACTCGGAATGGCGCGAGACTTTGCGAGGCGCCTCCGTGTGCCAAAAATAGGCCGCGGGCACAGCGCGCCAAAAATACCCGCCCGAAGGCCGGGCGCCAAGTTCGTCCAGCGGAAAAGGCCACAAAACGGGTGGGCTATAGCCTTGGGGGTGGGGCTGGCCAACTTCGTCCGCCCGGACTCGGAATGGCGCGAGACTTTGCGAGGCGCCTCCGTGTGCCAAAAATAGGCGCGGCACAGCCGCGCCCAAAAATACCCGCCCGAAGGCCGGGCGCCAAGTTCGTCCAGCGGAAAAAGGCCACAAAAACGGGTGGGCTATAGCCTTGGGGGTGGGGCTGGCCAACTTCGTCCGCCCGGACTCGGAATGGCGCGAGACTTTGCGAGGCGCCTCCGTGTGCCAAAAAGTAGGCCGCGGGCACAGCCGCGCCAAAATACCCGCCCGAAGGCCGGGCGCCAAGTTCGTCCAGCGGAAAAAGGCCACAAAAAACGGGTGGGCTATAGCCTTGGGGGTGGGGCTGGCCAACTTCGTCCGCCGGACTCGGAATGGCGCGAGACTGCGAGGCGCCTCCGTGTGCCAAAATAGGCGCGGGCACAGCCGCGCAAAAATACCCGCCCGAAGGCCGGGCGCCAAGTTCGTCCAGCGGAAAAAGGCCACAAAACGGGTGGGCTATAGCCTTGGGGTGGGGCTGGCCAACTCGTCCGCCGGACTCGGAATGGCGCGAGACTTTGCGAGGCGCCTCCGTGTGCCAAAATAGGCCGCGGGCACAGCGCGCCAAAAATACCCGCCCGAAGGCCGGGCGCCAAGTTCGTCCAGCGGAAAAGGCCACAAAACGGGTGGGCTATAGCCTTGGGGGTGGGGCTGGCCAACTTCGTCCGCCGGACTCGGAATGGCGCGAGACTTTGCGAGGCGCCTCCGTGTGCAAAAATAGGCCGCGGGCACAGCCGCGCCAAAAATACCCGCCCGAAGGCCGGGCGCCAAGTTCGTCCAGCGGAAAAAGGCCACAAAACGGGTGGGCTATAGCCTTGGGGTGGGGCTGGCCAACTTCGTCCGCCGGACTCGGAATGGCGCGAGACTTTGCGAGGCGGCTCCGTGTGCCAAAAATAGGCCGCGGGCACAGCCGCGCCACAAAATACCGGCCGGAAGGCCGGGCGCCAAGTTCGTCCAGCGGAAAAAGGCCACAAAACGGGTGGGCTATAGCCTTGGGGTGGGGCTGGCCAACTTCGTCCGCCGGACTCGGAATGGCGCGAGACTTTGCGAGGCGCTCCGTGTGCCAAAAATAGGCCGCGGGCACAGCCGCGCCCAAAAATACCCGCCCGAAGGCCGGGGCGCCAAGTTCGTCCAGCGGAAAAAGGCCACAAAAACGGGTGGGCTATAGCCTTGGGGGGTGGGGCTGGCCAACTTCGTCCGCCGGACTCGGAATGGCGCGAGACTTTGCGAGGCGCCTCCGTGTGCCAAAAATAGGCCGTGGGCACAGCCGCGCCAAAAATACCCGCCCTATGGCGGGGGCGCAATTTTCGCCCAGCGTAAAATGGCCACAAAACGGGTGGGCTATAGCCTTGGGGGGTGGGGCTGGCCAACTTCGTCCGCCGGACTCGGAATGGCGCTAGACTTTGCGAG
Source organism: Citrus cavaleriei (assembly GCA_030448935.1). Lineage (NCBI taxonomy): Eukaryota > Viridiplantae > Streptophyta > Magnoliopsida > Sapindales > Rutaceae > Citrus > Citrus cavaleriei. The sequence continues at coordinate 122,131 of JAUJEM010000193.1, read as the reverse complement.
GTGCCTCCGTGTGCCAAAAATAGGCCGCGGGCACAGCCGCGTCCAAAAATACCCGCCCGAAGGCCTGGCGCCAAGTTAGTCCAGCGGTAAAAGGCCACAAAAACGGGTGGGCTATAGCCTTGGGGGGTGGGGCTGGCCAACTTCGTCCGCCTGACTCGGAATGGCGCGAGACTTTGCGAGGCACCTCCGTGTGCCTAAAATAGGCCGCGGCACAGCCGCGCCCAAAAATACCCGCCCGAAGGCCAGGCGCCAAGTTCGTCCAGCGGAAAAGGCCACAAAACGGGTGGGCTATAGCCTTGGGGTGGGGCTGGCCAACCGTCCGCCGGACTCGGAATGGCGCGAGACTTTGCGAGGCGCTCCGTGTGCCAAAATAGGCGCGGGCACAGCCGCGCCAAAATACCGCCCGAAGGCGGGCGCCAAGTTCGTCCAGCGGAAAAAGGCCACAAAACGGGTGGGCTATAGCCTTGGGGGTGGGGCTGGCCAACTTCGTCCGCGGACTCGGAATGGCGCGAGACTTTGCGAGGCGCCTCCGTGTGCCAAAAATAGGCGCGGGCACAGCCGCGCCAAAAATACCCGCCCGAAGGCCGGGCGCCAAGTTCGTCCAGCGGAAAAGGCCACAAAACGGGTGGGCTATAGCCTTGGGGGTGGGGCTGGCCAACTCCGTCCGCCGGACTCGGAATGGCGCGAGACTTTGCGAGGCGCCTCCGTGTGCCAAAAATAGGCCGCACTGGCACAGCCGCGCCAAAATACCCGCCCGAAGGCCGGGCGCCAAGTTCGTCCAGCGGAAAAGGCCACAAAACGGGTGGGCTATAGCCTTGGGGTGGGGCTGGCCAACTTCGTCCACCGGACTCGGAATGGCGCGAGACTTTGCGAGGCGCCTCCGTGTGCCAAAAATAGGCCGCGGGCACAGCCGCGCCAAAATACCCGCCCGAAGGCCGGGCGCCAAGTTCGTCCAGCGGGAAAAGGCCACAAAAGCGGGTGGGCTATAGCCTGGGGGTGGGGCTGGCCAACTTCGTCCGCCGGACTCGGAATGGCGCGAGACTTTGCGAGGCGCCTCCGTGTGCCAAAATAGGGCGGCACAGCCGCGCCAAAAATACCCGCCCGAAGGCCGGGCGCCAAGTTCGTCCAGCGGAAAAAGGCCACAAAACGGGTGGGCTATAGCCTTGGGGGTGGGGCTGGCCAACTTCGTCCGCCGGACTCGGAATGGCGCGAGACTTTGCGAGGCGCTCCGTGTGCCAAAAATAGCCGCGGGCACAGCCGCGCCAAAAATACCCGCCCGAAGGCCGGGCGCCAAGTTCGTCCAGCGGAAAAGGCCACAAAAGCGGGTGGGCTATAGCCTTGGGGTGGGGCTGGCCAACTTCGTCCGCCGGACTCGGGAATGGCGCGAGACTTTGCGAGGCGCCTCCGTGTGCCAAAAATAGGCGCGGGCACAGCCGCGCCAAAAATACCCGCCCGAAGGCCGGGCGCCAAGTTCGTCCAGCGGAAAAAGGCCACAAAAGCGGGTGGGCTATAGCCTTGGGGGTGGGGCTGGCCAACTTCGTCCGCCGGACTCGGAATGGCGCGAGACTTTGCGAGGCGCCTCCGTGTGCCAAAATAGGCCGCGGGCACAGCCGCGCCAAAAATACCCGCCGAAGGCCGGGCGCCAAGTTCGTCCAGCGGAAAAAGGCCACGAAAACGGGTGGGCTATAGCCTTGGGGGTGGGGCTGGCCAAATTCGTCCGCCAGACTCGGAATGGCGCGAGACTTTGCGAGGCACCTCCGTGTGCCAAAAATAGGCCGCGGGCACAGCCGCGCCAAAAATTACCCGCCCGAGGGCCGGGCGCCAAGTTCGTCCAGCGGAAAAAGGCCACAAAACGGGTGGGCTATAGCCTTGGGGGTGGGGCTGGCCAACCGTCCGCGGACTCGGAATGGCGCGAGACTTTGCGAGGCGCCTCCGTGTGCCAAAATAGGCCGCGGGCACAGCCGCGCCTAAAAATACCCGCCCGAAGGCCGGGCGCCAAGTTCGTCCAGCGGAAAAAGGCCACAAAACGGGTGGGCTATAGCCTTGGGGTGGGGCTGGCCAACTTCGTCCGCGGACTCGGAATGGCGCGAGACTTTGCGAGGCGCCTCCGTGTGCAAAAAATAGGCCGCGGGCACAGCCGCGCCAAAAATACCCGCCCGAAGGCCGGGGCGCCAAGTTCGTCCAGCGGAAAAAGGCCCCAAAAACGGGTGGGCTATAGCCTTGGGGGCGGGGGCTGGCCAACATCGTCCGCCGGACTCGCAATGGAGCGAGACTTTGCGATGCGCCTCCGTGTGCAAAATAGGCCGCGGGCACAGCCGCGCCCAAAAATACCCGCCCGAAGGCCGGGCGCCAAGTTCGTCCAGCGGAAAAAGGCCACAAAACGGGTGGGCTATAGCCTTGGGGGTGGGGCTGGCCAACTTCGTCCGCCGGACTCGGAATGGCGCGAGACTTTGCGAGGCGCCTCCGTGTGCCAAAATAGGCCGCGGGCACAGCCGCGCCAAAAATACCCGCCCGAAGGCCGGGCGCCAAGTTCGTCCAGCGGAAAAAGGCCACAAAACGGGTGGGCTATAGCCTTGGGGTGGGGCTGGCCAACTTCGTCCGCCGGACTCGGAATGGCGCGAGACTTTGCGAGGCGCCTCCGTGTGCCAAAATAGGCCGCGGGCACAGCCGCGCCCAAAATACCCGCCCGAAGGCCGGGCGCCAAGTTCGTCCAGCGGAAAAGGCCACAAAAACGGGTGGGCTATAGCCTTGGGGGTGGGGCTGGCCAACTTCGTCCGCCGGACTCGGAATGGCGCGAGACTTTGCGAGGCGCCTCCGTGTGCCAAAAATAGGCGCGGGCACAGCCGCGCCCAAAAATACCCGCCCGAAGGCCGGGCGCCAAGTTCGTCCAGCGGAAAAAGGCCACAAAGCGGGTGGGCTATAGCCTTGGGGGTGGGGCTGGCCAACTTCGTCCGCCGGACTCGGAATGGCGCGAGACTTTGCGGCGCCTCCGTGTGCCAAAAATAGGCCGCGGGCACAGCCGCCCAAAAATACCCGCCCGAAGGCCGGGCGCCAAGTTCGTCCAGCGGAAAAAGGCCACAAAACGGGTGGGCTATAGCCTTGGGGGTGGGGCTGGCCAACTTCGTCCGCCGGACTCGGAATGGCGCGAGACTTTGCGAGGCGCCTCCGTGTGCCAAAATAGGCCACGGGCGGGCCGCGCCCAAAATACCCGCCCGAAGGCCGGGCGCCAAGTTCGTCCAGCGGAAAAAGGCCACAAAAACGGGTGGGCTATAGCCTTGGGGGTGGGGCTGGCCAACTCGTCCGCCGCACTCGGAATGGCGCGAGACTTTTCGATGCGCCTCCGTGTGCCCAAAATAGGCGGCGGGCACAGCCGCGCCCAAAAATACCCGCCCGAAGGCCGGGGCGCCAAGTTCGTCCAGAGGAAAAAGGCCAAAAAAAGGGTGGGCTATAGCTTTGGGGGGTGGGGCTAGCCAACTTCGTTCGCCGGACTCGGAATGGCGCGAGACTTTGCGAGGCGCCTCCGAGTGCGAAAAATAGGCCGCGGGCACAGCCGCGCCCAAAAATACCTGCCCGAAGGCCGGGGCGCCAAGTTCGTCTAGCGGAAAAAGGCCACAAAAACGGGTGGGCTATAGCTTTTGGGGGTGAGGCTGGGCAATTTCTTCCGCCGGACTCGGTATGGCGAGATACTTTGCGAGGCGCCTCAGTGTGCCAAAAATAGGCCGCAGGCACAGCCGCGCCAAAAATACCGCCCGAAGGCCGGGCGCCAAGTTCGTCCAGCGGAAAAAGGCCACAAAACGGGTGGGCTATAGCCTTGGGGGTGGGGCTGGCCAACTTCGTCCGCGGACTCGGAATGGCGCGAGACTTTGCGAGGCACCTCCGTGTGCCAAAAATAGGCCGCGGGCACAGCCGCGCCAAAAATACCCGCCCGAAGGCCGGGCGCCAAGTTCGTCCAGCGGAAAAAGGCCACAAAACGGGTGGGCTATAGCCTTGGGGGTGGGGCTGGCCAACTTCGTCCGCCGGACTCGGAATGGCGCGAGACTTTGCGAGCGCCTCCGTGTGCCAAAATAGGCCGCGGGCACAGCCGCGCCAAAATACCCGCCCGAAGGCCGGGCGCCAAGTTCGTCCAGCGGAAAAGGCCACAAAACGGGTGGGCTATAGCCTTGGGGGTGGGGCTGGCCAACTTCGTCCGCCGGACTCGGAATGGCGCGAGACTTTGCGAGGCACCTCCGTGTGCCAAAATAGCCGCGGCACAGCCGCGCCCAAAATACCCGCCCGAAGGCCGGGCGCCAAGTTCGTCCAGCGGAAAAGGCCACAAAACGGGTGGGCTATAGCCTTGGGGGTGGGGCTGGCCAACTTCGTCCGCCGGACTCGGAATGGCGCGAGACTTTGCGAGGCGCCTCCGTGTGCCAAAAATAGGCCGCGGGCACAGCCGCGCCAAAAATACCCGCCCGAAGGCCGGGCGCCAAGTTCGTCCAGCGGAAAAAGGCCACAAAAACGGGTGGGCTATAGCCTGGGGGTGGGGCTGGCCAACTTCGTCCGCCGGACTCGGAATGGCGCGAGACTTTGCGAGGCGCCTCCGTGTGCAAAAATAGGCCGCGGGCACAGCCGCGCCAAAAATACCCGCCCGAAGGCCGGGCGCCAAGTTCGTCCAGCGGAAAAAGGCCACAAAACGGGTGGGCTATAGCCTTGGGGGTGGGGCTGGCCAACTCGTCCGCGGACTCGGAATGGCGCGAGACTTTGCGAGGCGCCTCCGTGTGCCAAAAATAGGCCGCGGCACAGCGCCCAAAAATACCGGCCCGAAGGCCGTGGCGCCAAGTTCGTCCAGCGGAAAAGGCCACAAAACGGGTGGGCTATAGCCTTGGGGGTGGGGCTGGCCAACTCGTCCGCCGGACTCGGAATGGCGCGAGACTTTGCGAGGCACCTCCGTGTGCCAAAATAGGCCGCGGCACAGCCGCCCAAACATACCGGCCCGACGCCCGGGCGCCAAGTTCGTCCAGCGGAAAAAGGCCACAAAACCGGGTGGGCTATAGCCTTGGGGGGTGGGGCTGGCCAACTTCGTCCGCCGGACTCGGAATGGCGCGAGACTTTGCGAGGCGCCTCCGTGTGCCAAAAATAGGCCGCGGGCACAGCCGCGCCCAAAAATACCCACCGAAGGCCGGGGCGCCAAGTTCGTCCAGCGGGAAAAGGCCACGAAATCGGGTGGGCTATAGCCTGGGGGGGTGGGCTGGCCAACTTCGTCCGCCGGACTCGGAATGGCGCGAGACTTTGCGAGGCACCTCCGTGTGCAAAACATAGGCCGCGGGTACACCCGCGCCCAAAATTACCCGCCCGAAGGCCGGGGCGCCATGTTCGTCCAGCGGTAAAAGGCCAGAAAAATGGGTGGGCTATAGCCTTGGGGGGTGGGGCTGGCCAACTTCATCCGCCGGACTCGGAATGGCGCGAGACATTGCGAGGCGCCTCCGTTTGCCTAAAATAGGCGCGGGCACAGCCGCGCCAAAAATACCCGCCCGAAGGCCGGGCGCCAAGTTCGTCCAGCGGAAAAGGCCACAAAACGGGTGGGCTATAGCCTTGGGGGTGGGGCTGGCCAACTCGTCCGCCGGACTCGGAATGGCGCGAGACTTTGCGAGGCGCCTCCGTGTGCCAAAAATAGCCGCCACGGGCACAGCCGCGCCAAAATACCCGCCCGAAGCCGGGCGCCAAGTTCGTCCAGCGGAAAAAGGCCACAAAACGGGTGGGCTATAGCCTTGGGGGTGGGGCTGGCCAACTTCGTCCGCCGGACTCGGAATGGCGCGAGACTTTGCGAGCACCTCCGTGTGCCAAAAATAGGCCGCGGGCACAGCCGCGCCCAAAAATACCCGCCCGAAGGCCGGGGCGCCAAGTTCGTCCAGCGGAAAAAGGCCACAAAAACGGGTGGGCTATAGCCTTGGGGGGTGGGGCTGGCCAACTTCGTCCGCCGGACTCGGAATGGCGCGAGACTTTGCGAGGCGCCTCCGTGTGCCAAAATAGGCCGCGGGCACAGCCGCGCCCAAAATTACCCGCCCGAAGGCCGGGGCGCCAAGTTCGTCCAGCGGAAAAAGGCCACAAAACCGGGGGGGCTATAGCCTTGGGGGGGGGGGCTGGCCAACTTCGTCCGCCGGACTCGGAATGGCGCGAGACTTTGCGAGGCGCCTCCGTGTGCCAAAAATAGGCCGCGGGCACAGCCGCGCCCAAAAATACCCGCCCGAAGGCCGGGGCGCCAAGTTCGTCCAGCGGAAAAAGGCCACAAAACGGATGGGCTATAGCCTTGGGGTGTGGGGCTGGCCAACGTCGTCCGCCGGACTCGGAATGGTGCGAGACTTTGCGAGCGCCTCCGTGTGCCAAAATAGGCCGCGGGCACAGCCGCGCCAAAAATACCCGCCCGAAGGCCGGGCGCCAAGTTCGTCCAGCGGAAAAGGCCACAAAACGGGTGGGCTATAGCCTTGGGGGTGGGGCTGGCCAACTTCGTCCGCCGGACTCGGAATGGCGCGAGACTTTGCGAGGCGCCTCCGTGTGCCAAAAATAGGCCGCGGGCACAGCCGCGCCAAAAATACCCGCCCGAAGGCCGGGCGCCAAGTTCGTCCAGCGGAAAAGGCCACAAAACGGGTGGGCTATAGCCTTGGGGGTGGGGCTGGCCAACTTCGTCCGCCGGACTCGGAATGGCGCGAGACTTTGCGAGGCGCCTCCGTGTGCCAAAATAGGCCGCGGGCACAGCCGCGCCAAAAATACCCGCCCGAAGGCCGGGCGCCAAGTTCGTCCAGCGGAAAAGGCCACAAAACGGGTGGGCTATAGCCTTGGGGGTGGGGCTGGCCAACTTCGTCCGCCGGACTCGGAATGGCGCGAGACTTTGCGAGGCGCCTCCGTGTGCCAAAAATAGGCCAGGCACAGCCGCCCAAAAATACCCGCCCGAAGGCCGGGCGCCAAGTTCGTCCAGCGGAAAAAGGCCACAAAACGGGTGGGCTATAGCCTTGGGGGTGGGGCTGGCCAACTTCGTCCGCCGGACTCGGAATGGCGCGAGACTTTGCGAGGGGCCTCCGTTTACCAAAAATAGGCCGCGGGCACAGTCACGCCCAAAATACCCGCCCGAAGGCCTGGGCGCCAAGTTCGTCCAGCGGAAAAAGGCCACAAAAACGGGTGGGCTATAGCCTTGGGGGGTGGGGCTGGCCAACTTCGTCCGCCGGACTCGGAATGGCGCGAGACTTTGCGAGCCGCCTCCGTGTGCCAAAAATAGGCCGCGGCACAGCCGCGCCAAAAATACCCGCCCGAAGGCCGGGCGCCAAGTTCGTCCAGCGGAAAAAGGCCACAAAACGGGTGGGCTATAGCCGTGGGGAGTGGGGCTGGCCAACTTCGTCCGCCGGACTCGGAATGGCGCGAGACTTTGCGAGGCGCCTCCGTGTGCCAAAATAGGCCGCGGGCACAGATGCGCCAACAAATACCCGCCCGAAGGCCGGGCCGCCAAGTTCGTCCAGCGGAAAAAGGCCACAAAATCGGGTGGGCTATTTCGTTTGGGGGTGGTGTTTGCGGAGTTCTGCCGCCTGAATCTGATTGGCGCGAGACTTTGCGAGGCACCTCCGTGTGTCAAAAATAGGCCGCGCCGAAAAATACCCGCCCGAAGGCCGGTGCGCCAAGTTCGTCCAGCGTAAAAAGGCCACAAAAACGGGTGGGCTAGAGCCTTGGGGGGTGGGGATGGCCAACTTCGTCCGCCGGACTCGGAATGGCGCGAGACTTTGCGAGGCACCTCCGTGTGCCAAAAATAGGCCGCGCCGAAAAATACCCGCCCGAAGGCCAGCGGAAAAAGGCAACTAAACCGGGTGGGCTATCGCCTTGGGGGGTGGGGCTGGCCAACTTCGTCCGCCGGACTCGGAATGGCGCGAGACTTTGCGAGGTGCCTCCGTGTGCCAAAAATAGGCCGCGGGCACAGCCGCGCCCAAAAATACCCGCCCGAAGGCCGGGGCGCCAAGTTCGTCCAGCGGAAAAAGGCCCCAAAACGGGTGGGCTATAGCCGTGGGGGTGGGGCTGGCCAACTCGTCCGCCGGACTCGGAATGGCGCGAGACTTTGCGAGGCGCCTCCGTGTGCCAAAATATGCCGCGGGCACAGCGCGCCAAAAATACCCGCCCGAAGGCCGGGCGCCAAGTTCGTCCAGCGGAAAAAGGCCACAAAACGGGTGGGCTATAGCCTTGGGGGTGGGGCTGGCCAACTTCGTCCGCCGGACTCGGAATGGCGCGAGACTTTGCGAGGCGCCTCCGTGTGCCAAAAATAGGCCGCGGGCACAGCCGCGCCCAAAATACCCGCCCGAAGGCCGGGCGCCAAGTTCGTCCAGCGGAAAAAGGCCACAAAACGGGTGGGCTATAGCCTTGGGGGTGGGGCTGGCCAACTTCGTCCGCCGGACTCGGAATGGCGCGAGACTTTGCGAGGCGCCTCCGTGTGCCAAAATAGGCCGCGGGCACAGCCGCGCCAAAAATACCCGCCCGAAGGCCGGGCGCCAAGTTCGTCCAGCGGAAAAAGGCCACAAAACGGGTGGGCTATAGCCTTGGGGGTGGGGCTGGCCAACTTCGTCCGCCGGACTCGGAATGGCGCGAGACTTTGCGAGGCGCCTCCGTGTGCCAAAAATAGGCCGCGGGCACAGCCGCGCCAAAAATACCCGCCCGAAGGCCGGGCGCCAAGTTCGTCCAGCGGAAAAGGCCACAAAACGGGTGGGCTATAGCCTTGGGGGTGGGGCTGGCCAACTTCGTCCGCCGGACTCGGAATGGCGCGAGACTTTGCGAGGCGCCTCCGTGTGCCAAAAATAGGCCGCGGGCACAGCCGCGCCAAAATACCCGCCCGAAGGCCGGGCGCCAAGTTCGTCCAGCGGAAAAGGCCACAAAAACGGGTGGGCTATAGCCTTGGGGGTGGGGCTGGCCAACTCGTCCGCCGGACTCGGAATGGCGCGAGACTTTGCGAGGCGCCTCCGTGTGCCAAAATAGGCGCGGCACAGCCGCGCCAAAAATACCCGCCCGAAGGCCGGGCGCCAAGTTCGCCCAGCGGAAAAGGCCACAAAACGGGTGGGCTATAGCCTTGGGGGTGGGGCTGGCCAACTCGTCCGCCGGACTCGGAATGGCGCGAGACTTTCCGAGGCGCCTCCGTGTGCCAAAAATAGGCCGAGGGCACAGCCGCGCCAAAGAATACCCGCCCGAAGGCCGGGCGCCAAGTTCGTCCAGCGGAAAAGGCCACAAAACGGGTGGGCTATAGCCTTGGGGGTGGGGCTGGCCAACTTCGTCCGCCGGACTCGGAATGGCGCGAGACTTTGCGAGGCGCCTCCGTGTGCCAAAATAGGCGCGGGCACAGCCGCGCCAAAAATACCCGCCCGAAGGCCGGGCGCCAAGTTCGTCCAGCGGAAAAGGCCACAAAACGGGTGGGCTATAGCCTTGGGGGTGGGGCTGGCCAACTCGTCCGCCGGACTCGGAATGGCGCGAGACTTTGCGAGGCGCCTCCGTGTGCCAAAATAGGCCGCGGGCACAGCCGCGCCAAAAATACCCGCCCGAAGGCCGGGGCGCCAAGTTCGTCCAGCGGTAAAAGGCCACAAAAACGGGTGGGCTATAGCCTTGGGGGGTGGGGCTGGCCAACTTCGTCCGCCGGACTCGGAATGGCGCGAGACTTTGCGAGGCGCCTCCGTGTGCCAAAAATAGGCCGCGGGCACAGTCGCGCCTAAAAATACCAGCCCGAAGGCCGGGGCGCCAAGTTCGTACAGCGGAAAAAGTCCACAAAACCGGGTGGGATATAGCCTTGGGGGGTGGTGCTGGCCAACTTCGTCCGCCGGACTCGGAATGGCGCGACACTTTGCGAGGCGCCTCTGTGTGCCAAAAATAGGCCGCGGGCACAGCCGCGCCCAAAAATACCCACCCGAAGGCCGGGGCGCCAAGTTCGTCCAGCGGTAAAAGGCCACAAAAACGGGTGGGCTATAACCTTGGGGGGTGGGGCTGGCCAACTTCGTCCGCCGGACTCGGAATGGCGCGAGACTTTGCGAGGCGCCTCCGTGTGCCAAAAGTATGCCGCGGGCACAGCCGCGCCCAAAAATACCCGCCGGAAGGCCGGGGCGCCAAGTTCGTCCAGCGGGAAAAGGCCACAAAAACGGGTGGGCTATAGCCTTGGGGGTGGGGCTGGCCAAGCCTTCGGGGTCCGCCTGGCCACTTCGCCGAATCGGAATGCGAGACGAGACTTTGCGAGGCGCCTCCGTGTGCCAAAAATAGGCAGCGGGCACAGCCGCCTAAAAATACCCGCCCGAATGCCGGGCGCCAAGTTCGTCCAGCGGAAAAGGCCACAAAACGGGTGGGCTATAGCCTTGGGGGTGGGGCTGGCCAACTCGTCCGCCGGACTCGGAATGGCGCGAGACTTTGCGAGGGCCTCCGTGTGCCAAAAATAGGCGCGGGCACAGCCGCGCCAAAAATACCCGCCCGAAGGCCGGGCGCCAAGTTCGTCCAGCGGAAAAAGGCCACAAAACGGGTGGGCTATAGCCTTGGGGGTGGGGCTGGCCAACTTCGTCCGCCGGACTCGGAATGGCGCGAGACTTTGCGAGGCGCCTCCGTGTGCCAAAAATAGGCGCGGGCACAGCCGCGCCAAAAATACCCGCCCGAAGGCCGGGCGCCAAGTTCGTCCAGCGGAAAAGGCCACAAAACGGGTGGGCTATAGCCTTGGGGGTGGGGCTGGCCAACTTCGTCCGCCGGACTCGGAATGGCGCGAGACTTTGCGAGGCGCCTCCGTGTGCCAAAAATAGGCCGCGGGCACAGCCGCGCCAAAAATACCCGCCCGAAGGCCGGGCGCAAGTTCGTCCAGCGGAAAAGGCCACAAAACGGGTGGGCTATAGCCTTGGGGGTGGGGCTGGCCAACTTCGTCCGCCGGACTCGGAATGGCGCGAGACTTTGCGAGGCGCCTCCGTGTGCCAAAAATAGGCCGCGGGCACAGCCGCGCCAAAAATACCCGCCGAAGGCCGGGCGCCAAGTTCGTCCAGCGGAAAAAGGCCACAAAACGGGTGGGCTATAGCCTTGGGGGTGGGGCTGGCCAACTTCGTCCGCCGGACTCGGAATGGCGCGAGACTTTGCGAGGTGCCTCCGTGTGCCAAAAATTGGCCGCGGTCACAGCCGCACCCAAGATATCCATCCCGAAGGCCTGGGCGCCAAGATCGTCAAGCGGAAAAAGGCCCCCAAAGCGGGTGGGCTATAGCCTTGGGGGTGGGGCTGGCCAACTCGTCCGCCGGACTCGGAATGGCGCGAGACTTTGCGAGGCGCGTCCGTGTGCCAAAAATAGGCCGCGGGCACAGCCGCGCCCAAAAATACCCGCCCGAAGGCCGGGGCGCCAAGTTCGTCCAGCGAAAAAAGGCCACAAAAACGGGTGGGCTTTAGCCTTGGGGGGTGGGGCTGGCCATCTTCATCCGCCGGACTCGGAATGGCGCGAGACTTTGCGAGGTGCCTCCGTGTGCCAAAAATAGGCCGCGGGCACAGCCGCGGCCAAAATTCCCGCCCGAAGGCCGGGGCGCCAAGTTCGTCCAGCGGAAAAAGGCCACAAAAACGACTGGGCTATAGCCTTGGGGGGTGGGGCTGGCCCACTTCGTCCGCCGGATTCGGAATGGCGCCAGACTTTGCGAGGCGCCTCCGTGAGCCAAAAATAGGCCGCGGGCACAGCCGCGCCCAAAAATACCCGCCCGAAGGCTGGGGCGCCAAGTTCGTCCAGCGGAAAAGGCCACAAAACGGGTGGGCTATAGCCTTGGGGGTGGGGCTGGCCAACTCGTCGTCCGCCGGACTCGGAATGGCGCGAGACTTTGCGAGGCGCCTCCGTGTGCCAAAATAGGCCGCGGGCACAGCCGCGCCAAAAATACCCACCCGAAGGCCGGGGCGCCAAGTTCGTCCAGCGGAAAAAGGCCACAAAAACGGGTGGGCTATAGCCTTGGGGGGTGGGGCTGGCCAACTTCGTCCGCCGGACTCGGAATGGCGCGAGACTTTGCGAGGTACCTCCGTGTGCCAAAAATAGGCCGCGGGCACAGCCGCGCCCAAAACACCCGCCCGAAGGCCGGGGCGCCAAGTTCGTCCAGCGGAAAAAGGCCGCAAAAACGGGTGGGCTATAGCGTTGGGGGGGGGGGCTGGCCAACTCGTCCGCGGACTCGGAATGGCGCGAGACTTTGCGAGGCGCCTCCGTGTGCCAAAAATAGGCAGCGGACACAGCCGCGACCAAAAATACCCGCCCGAAGGCAGGGTCCCCAAGTTCATCCAGCGGAAAAAGGCCACAAAACGGGTGGGCTATAGCCTTGGGGGTGGGGCTGGCCAACTCGTCCGCCGGACTCGGAATGGCGCGAGACTATGCGAGGCGCCTCCGTGTGCCAAAAATAGGCAGCGGGCACAGCCGCGCAAAAATACCCGCCCGAAGGCCGGGCGCCAAGTTCGTCCAGCGGAAAAAGGCCACAAAACGGGTGGGCTATAGCCTTGGGGGTGGGGCTGGCCAACTCGTCCGCCGGACTCGGTATGGCGCGAGACTTTGCGAGGGGCCTCCGTGTTACAAAAATAGGCCGCGGGCACAGCCGCGCCCAAAAATAGGCGCCCGAAGGCCGGGCGCCAAGTTCGTCCAGCGGAAAAAGGCCACAAAAACGGGTGGGCTATAGCCTTGGGGGTGGGGCTGGCCAACTTCGTCCGCCGGACTCGGAATGGCGCGAGACTTTCCGGGGCGCCTCCAGGTGGCAAAAGACGCGCGCGGGCACAGCCGCGCCCTAAAAGACGCGCCCGAGGGGCGCGGCGCCAAGTTCGTCCAGCGGAAAAAGGCCACAAAACGGGTGGGCTATAGCCTTGGGGGTGGGGCTGGCCAACTTCGTCCGCCGGACTCGGAATGGCGCGAGACTTTGCGAGGCGCTCCGTGTGCCAAAATAGGCGCGGGCACAGCCGCGCCAAAATACCCGCCCGAAGGCCGGGCGCCAAGTTCGTCCAGCGGAAAAAGGCCACAAAAGCGGGTGGGCTATAGCCTTGGGGGTGGGGCTGGCCAACTCGTCCGCCGGACTCGGAATGGCGCGAGACTTTGCGAGGGCCTCCGTGTGCCAAAAATAGGCCGCGGCACAGCCGCGCCCAAAATACCCGCCCGAAGGCCGGGCGCCAAGTTCGTCCAGCGGAAAAAGGCCACAAAACGGGTGGGCTATAGCCTTGGGGGTGGGGCTGGCCAACTTCGTCCGCGGACTCGGAATGGCGCGAGACTTTGCGAGGCGCCTCCGTGTGCCAAAAATAGGCGCGGGCACAGCCGCGCAAAAATACCCGCCCGAAGGCCGGGCGCCAAGTTCGTCCAGCGGAAAAGGCCACAAAACGGGTGGGCTATAGCCTTGGGGGTGGGGCTGGCCAACTTCGTCCGCGGACTCGGAATGGCGCGAGACTTTGCGAGGCGCCTCCGTGTGCCAAAATAGGCCGCGGGCACAGCCGCGCCAAAAATACCCGCCCGAAGGCCGGGCGCCAAGTTCGTCCAGCGGAAAAAGGCCACAAAACGGGTGGGCTATAGCCTTGGGGGTGGGGCTGGCCAACTTCGTCCGCCGGACTCGGAATGGCGCGAGACTTTGCGAGGCGCCTCCGTGTGCCAAAATAGGCGCGGGCACAGCCGCGCCAAAAATACCCGCCCGAAGGCCGGGCGCCAAGTTCGTCCAGCGGAAAAAGGCCACAAAACGGGTGGGCTATAGCCTTGGGGGTGGGGCTGGCCAACTTCGTCCGCCGGACTCGGAATGGCGCGAGACTTTGCGAGGCGCCTCCGTGTGCCAAAATAGGCGCGGGCACAGCCGCGCCAAAAATACCCGCCCGAAGGCCGGGCGCCAAGTTCGTCCAGCGGAAAAGGCCACAAAAGCGGGTGGGCTATAGCCTTGGGGGTGGGGCTGGCCAACTTCGTCCGCCGGACTCGGAATGGCGCGAGACTTTGGGAGGAGCCTCCGTGTGCCAAAAATAGGCAGCGGGCACAGCCGCGCCAAAAATTACCCGCCCGAAGGCCGGGGCGCCAAGTTCGTCCAGCGGAAAAAGGCCACAAAAACGGGTGGGCTATAGCCTTGGGGGGTGGGGCTGGCCAACTTCGTCCGCCGGACTCGGAATGGCGCGAGACTTTGCGAGGCGCCTCCGTGTGCCAAAAATAGGCTGCGGGCACAGCCGCGCCAAAAAATAACCGCCCGAAGGCCGGGGCGCCAAGTTCGTCCAGCGGAAAAAGGCCACAAAAACGGGTGGGCTATGGCCTTGGGGGTGGGGCTGGCCAACTTCGTCCGCCGGACTCGGAATGGCGCGAGACTTTGCGAGGCACCTCCGTGTGCCAAAAATAGGCCGCTGGCACAGCCGCGCCAAAAATACCAGCCCGAAGGCCGGGCGCCAAGTTCGTCCAGCGGAAAAAGGCCACAAAACGGGTGGGCTATAGCCTTGGGGGTGGGGCTGGCCAACTTCGTCCGCGGACTCGGAATGGCGCGAGCCTTTGCGAGGCGCCTCCGTGTGCCAAAAATAGGCCGCGGGCACAGCCGCGCCCAAATCTACCCGCCAGAAGGCAGCGGCGCCAAGTTCGTCCAGCGGTAAAAGGCCACAAAAGCGAGTGGGCTATAGCCTTGGGGGGTGGGGCTGGCCAACTTCGTCCGCCGGACTCGGAATGGCGCGAGACTTTGCGAGGCGCCTCCGTGTGCCAAAAATAGGCCGCGGCCACAGCCGCGCCCAAAAATACCCGCCCGAAGGCCGGGGCGCCAAGTTCGTCCAGAGGAAAAGGCCACCCAAAACGGGTGGGCAAAAGCCTTGGGGGTGGGGCTGGCCAACTTCGTCCGCCGGACTCGGAATGGCGCGAGACTTTGCGAGGCGCCTCCGTGTGCCAAAAATAGGCCGCGGGCACAGCCGCGCCAAAAATACCCACCCGAAGGCCGGGCGCCAAGTTCGTCCAGCGGAAAAGGCCACAAAACGGGTGGGCTATAGCCTTGGGGGTGGGGCTGGCCAACTTCGTCCGCCGGACTCGGAATGGCGCGAGACTTTGCGAGGCGCCTCCGTGTGCCAAAAATAGGCGCGGGCACAGCGCGCCAAAATACCCGCCCGAAGGCCGGGCGCCAAGTTCGTCCAGCGGAAAAAGGCCACAAAACGGGTGGGCTATAGCCTTGGGGGTGGGGCTGGCCAACTTCGTCCGCGGACTCGGAATGGCGCGAGACTTTGCGAGGCGCCTCCGTGTGCCAAAAATAGGCCGCAGGCACAGCCGCGCCAAAAATACCCGCCGAAGGCCGGGCGCCAAGTTCGTCCAGCGGAAAAGGCCACAAAACGGGTGGGCTATAGCCTTGGGGGTGGGGCTGGCCAACTTCGTCCGCCGGACTCGGAATGGCGCGAGACTTAGCGAGGCGCCTCCGTGTGCCAAAAATAGGCAGCGGGCACAGCCGCGTCCAAAAATACCCGCCCGAATGCCGGGGCGCCAACTTCGTCCAGCGGAAAAAGGCCACAAAAACGGGTGGGCTATAGCCTTGGGGGGTGGGGCTGGCCCACTTCGTCCGCCGCACTCGGAATGGCGCGAGACTTTGCGAGGCGCCTCCGTGTGCCAAAAATAGGCCGCGGGCACAGCCGCGCCCAAAAATACCCGCCCGATGGCCGGGGCGTCAAGTTCGTCCAGCGGAAAAAGGCCACAAAAACGGGTGGGCAATAGCCTTGGGGGGTGGGGCTGGCCCACTTCTTCCGCCGGACTCGGAATGGCGAGATTGCGGCGCCTCGGTAATGCCAAAATAGTCGCGGGCACAGCCGCAAAAAATACCCAACCGAAGGCCGGGCCTAAGTTCGTCCGAGGCGGAAAGGCCACAAAACGTGGGCTATAGCCTTGGGGGTGGGGCTGGCCAACTTCGTCCGCCGGACTCGAATGGCGAGACTTGCGAAGGGCGCTCCGTAATGCCAAAAATAGGCCGGGCACACGGCTGCGCCCAAAAATACTCTGCCCGAAGGCCGGGCGCAAATTCGTCAGCGGAAAAAGGCCACAAAAGCGGGTGGGTTCCAGCCTGGGGGTGGGGCTGGCCAACCTCAGACGCGGACTCTGAATGGCGCGAGACATTACGAGGTGCCTCCGTGTGCTAAAAATAGGTCGCGGCAACAGCCACGCTCATCTCGCCGAAGGCGGCCAGTTCGTCCAGCGGAAAAAGGCCACAAAAGCGGGTGGGCTATAGCCTTGGGGGGGTGGGCTGGCCAACTGGCCTCGGACTGGAATGGTCGAGACTTGGCGGCGCCTCCCGTGTGCAAAAGTAGGCCGCGGGCACAGCCGCGCCCAAAATACCCGCCCCGAAGGCCGGGGCGCCAAGTTCGTCCGAAGCGGAAAAAGGCCACAAAAACAGTGGGCTATAGCCTTGGGGCTGGGCCAACTTCGTCCGCCGGGTTCGGAATGGCGCGAGACATTCAAAGGCGCCTCCGTGTGCCAAAAATAGAGCCGAGGCACAGCCGCGCCCAATAATACCCTCCCGAAGGCCTGTGCGCCAAGTTCGTCCAGCGAAAAAGGCCACAAAACGGGTGGGCTATGGCCTTGGGGTGGGGCTGGCCACCTTCGTCCCGCTCGAACTCGGAATGGCCCTTGAACTGCGAGGTGCCCCGTGTGCAAAAATAGGCCTTGGGCACAGCCACGCCAAAAATACTCGCCTCGAAGGCCGGGCGCATGGCAAGTTCGTCAGCGGTAAAAGGCCACAAAACGGTGGGCTATAGCCTTGGGGGTGGGGCTGGCCAGCAAATCCGCCGGACTCGGAATGGCGCGAGACTCACAGGCGCCCGTGTGCCAAAACAGGCCGCACAGCCGCCTAAAATACCAGCCGAAGGCCAAGCGCCAAGTTCGTACAGCGGAAAAAGTCCACAAAAACGGGTGGGATATAGCCTTGGGGGGTGGTGCTGACCAATTTCGTCCGCGGACCCGGAATGGCTGACACTATGCGAGGCGCCTCTGTGTAAAAATAGGTCAAAGGGCACAGCCGGCGCCCAAAATAACCACACGTACCCGGGCGCCAAGTTCGTCAGCGGTAAAGGCCACAAGCAGATTGGGCTATAACCTTGGGGGTGGGGCTGGCCAACCGTCCGCTGGACTCGGAATGGCGCGAGACTTTGCAGGTGCCTCCATGTGACAAAAATAGGCCGAGGGGCACAGCCGCGCCTGGGCATACCCGCCCGAAGGCCTGGGCGCAAGTTAGATCCAGCGGAAAAGGCCACAAAACGGTGGGCTATAGCCTTAGGGGGGGTGGGGCTGGCCAATCCTTCGTCCGCCCGAACTTCGGGAATGGCGCGAGATCATGAGGTGCCTCCGTGTACTGTGTGGGCTGGGCCGCGGGCACAGCCACGCCAAAGCCTCCGCCCGAAGGCCGGCGCCAAGTCTGGCCAGCGGTAAAGGCCACAAAAACGGTGGGCTATAGCCTTGGGGGTGTGGGGCTGGGACCGGACTCGGAATGGCGCGAGACTGCGAGGCGCCTCCGTGTGCAAAAAAACAGGCAGCGGGCACAGTCGCGCCTAAAATCAACCTGGAGCCGGGCGCCAAGTTCGTACAGCGGAAAAAGTCCACAAAACGGGTGGGATATAGCCAGCAGGGGGTGGTGCTGGCCAACTGGGCCCGGGCCTGGGACTCGGGAATGGCGCGACACTTTGCGGGCGCCTCTGTGCAAAAATAGGCCTTGAGCACAGCCGCGCCAAAATACCCACCCGAAGGCCGAGCACCAAGTTAAATCCAGCGGAAAAGGCCACAAAAACGGGTGGGCTATAACCTTGGGGGTGGGGCTGGCTAACTGGCCCGCTGGACTCGAATGGCGAGACTTTGCGAGGCCTCCATGTGACAAAAATAGGCCGCGGGCACAGCCTCGCCTAAAATACCCGCCCCGGGCAGGGCGCCAAGTTCGTCCAACGGAAAAAGGACACAAAAACGGGTGGGCTATAGCCTTGGGGGGTGGGGCTGGCCAACTTCGTCCGCCGGACTCGGAATGGCGCGAGACTTTGCGAGGCGCCTCCGTGTGCCAAAAGTATGCCGCGGGCACAGCCGCGCCCAAAAATACCCGCCGGAAGGCCGGGGCGCCAAGTTCGTCCAGCGGGAAAAGGCCACAAAAACGGGTGGGCTATAGCCTTGGGGGGTGGGGCTGGCCAACTTCGTCCGCCGGACTGCGAATGGCGCGAGACTTTGCGAGGCGCCTCCGTGTGCCAAAACTAGGCAGCGGGCACGGCCGCGCCCAAAAATACCCGCCCGATGGCCGGGGCGTCAAGTTCGTCCAGCGGAAAAAGGCCACAAAAACGGGTGGGCAATAGCCTTGGGGGGTGGGGCTGGCCCACTTCTTCCGCCGGACTCGGAATGGCGCGAGACTTTGCGAGGTGCCTCCGTGTGCCAAAAATAGGCCGCGGGCACAGCCACGCCCAAAAATACCAGCCCGAAGGCCGGGGCGCCAAGTTCGTCCAGCGAAAAAAGGCCACAAAAACGGGTGGGCAATAGCCTTGGGGGGTGGGGCTGGCCAACTTCGTCCGCCGGACTCGGAATGGTGCAAGCCATTGCGAGGCGCCTCCGTGTGCCAGAAATAGGCCGCGGGCACAGCCGCGCCCAAAAATACCCGCCCGAAGGCCGGGGCGTCAAGTTCGTCCAGCGGAAAAAGGCCACAAAAACGGGTGGGCAATAGCCTTGGGGGGTGGGGCTGGCCCACTTCGTCCGCCGGACTCGGAATGGCGCGAGACTTTGCGAGGCGCCTCCGTGTGCCAAAAATAGGCCGCGGGCATGACCGCGCCCAAAAATACCCACCCGAAGGCCGGGGCGCCAAGTTCGTCCAGCGGAAAAAGGCCACAAAAACGGGTGGGCAATAGCCTTGGGGGGTGGGGCTGGCCCACTTCGTCCGCCGGACTCGGAATGGCGCGAGACTTTGCGAGGCGCCTCCGTGTGCCAAAACTAGGTCGCAGGCACGACCGCGCCCAAAAACACCCGCCCGAAGGCCGGGGCGCCAAGTTCGTCCAGCGGAAAAAGGCCACAAAAACGGGTGGGCTATAGCCTTGGGGGGTGGGGCTGGCCAACTTCGTCCGCCGGACTCGGAATGGCGCGAGACTTTGCGAGGCGCCTCCGTGTGCCAAAAATAGGCCGCGGGCACAGCCGCGCCTAAAATAACCGCCCCGAAGGCCGGGGCGCCAAGTTCGCCCAGCGGAAAAGGCTACAAAAACGGGTGGGCTATAGCCTTGGGGGTGGGGCTGGCCAACTGTCCGCCGGACTTGGAATGGCGCGAGACTTTGCGAGGCGCTCCGTGTGCCAAAAATAGGCCGCGGGCACCCGCGCCCAAAAATACCCGACCGAAGGCCGGGTCGCCACGTTCGTCCAGCGGAAAAAGGCCACAAAAACGGGTGGGCTATAGCCTTGGGGGGTGGGGCTGGCCAACTTCGTCCGCCTCAGAATGGCGGGAGACTTTACGAGGTGCCTCCGTGTGCCAAAAATAGGCCGCGGGCACAGCCACGCCCAAAAATACCCGCCCGAAGGCCGGGGCGCCAAGTTCGTCCAGCGGAAAAAGGCTACAAAAACGGGTGGGCTATAGCCTTGGGGGGTGGGGCTGGCCAACTTCGTCCGCCGGACTCGGAATGGCGCGAGACTTTGCGAGGCGCCTCCGTGTGCTAAAAATAGGTCGCGGGCACAGCCGCACCCAAAAATACCCGCCCGATGGCCGGGGCGTCAAGTTCGTCCAGCGGAAAAAGGCCACAAAAACGGGTGGGCAATAGCCTTGGGGGGTGGGGCTGGCCAACTTCGTCCGCCGGACTCGGAATGGTGCAAGCCATTGCGAGGCGCCTCCGTGTGCCAGAAATAGGCCGCGGGCACAGCCGCGCCAAAATACCCGCCCAAGGCCGGGCGCCAAGTTCACCAGCGGAAAAAGGCCACAAAACGGGTGGGCAATAGCCTTGGGGGTGGGGCTGGCCCACTTCTGCCGGACTGAATGGCGCGAGACTTTACAGTAGGCGCCTCCGTGCCAAAATAGGCCGCTGGCATGACCGCGCCCAAAAATACCCACCCGAAGGCCGGGCGCCAAGTTCGTCCAGCGGAAAAGGCCACAAAACGGGTGGGCTATAGCCTTGGGGGTGGGGCTGGCCAACTCTGTCCGCCGGACTTGGAATGGCGCGAGACTTTGCGAGGCGCCTCCGTGTGCCAAAAATAGGCCGCGGCACACCCAAGCGCTAAAAATACCCGACCGAAGGCCGGGCGCCACGTTCGTCCAGCGGAAAAGGCCACAAAACGGTGGCTATAGCCTTGGGGGTGGGGCTGGCCAACCCTGTCCGCCTCAGAATGGCGGGAGACTTTACGAGGTGCCTCCGTGTGCAAAAATAGGCCGCGGGCACAGCCACGCCCAAAATACCCGCCCGAAGGCCGGGCGCCAAGTTCGCCCCAGCGGAAAAGGCTACAAAAACCCGTGTGCCAGAAAATAGGTCATGGGCACAGCCGCGCCAAAAATACCTGCCCGGGCGGCGTGCGTCAAATTCGTCCAGCCGGAAAAAGGCCACAAAACGGGTGGGCATGCCTTGGGGGTGGGGCTGGCCCGCCGTCCGCCGGACTTCGAATGGCGCCGAGACTGCGGGGGCCTCCGTGTGCCAAAATAGGCCGCGGGCATGACCGCGCCCAAAATAATCACCGGCGTCGGGCGCCGTTGGTCCAGCGGAAAAAGGCCACAAAAGCGGGTGGGCTATAGCCTTGGGGGTGGGGCTGGCCCACTTCGTCCGCCGGACTCGGAATGGCGCGAGACTTTGCGAGGCGCCTCCGTGTGCCAAAATAGGTCGCAGGCACAGCCGCGCCAAAATACCCGCCCGAAGGCCGGGCGCCAAGTTCGTCCAGCGGAAAAAGGCCACAAAACGGGTGGGCTATAGCCTTGGGGGTGGGGCTGGCCAACTCGTCCGCCGGACTCGGAATGGCGCGAGACTTTGCGAGGCGCCTCAGTGTGCCAAAAATAGGCCGCGGGCACAGCCGCGCCCAAAATACCCGCCCGAAGGCCGGGCGCCAAGTTCGTCCAGCGGAAAAAGGCCACAAAACGGGTGGGCTATAGCCTTGGGGGTAGGGCAGGCCAACTTCGTCCGCCGGACTCGGAATGGCGCGAGACTTTGCGAGGCGCATCCGTGTGCCAAAAATAGGCCGCGGGCAAACCCCCGCCCAAAAATACCCCCCCGAAGGCCGGGCGCCAACTTCATCCAGCTGAAAAAGCCACAAAAACGGGTGGGCGATAGCCTTGGGGGTGGGGCTGGCCAACCGTCCGCGGACTCGGAATGGCGCGAGACTTTGCGAGGCGCCTCCGTGTGCCAAAAATAGGCCGCGGGCACAGCCGCGCCCAAAAATACCCGCCCGAAGGCCGGGCGCCAAGTTCGTCCAGCGGAAAAAGGCCACAAAACGGGTGGGTTATAGCCTTGGGGGTGGGGCTGGCCAACTTCGTCCGCCGGACTCGGAATGGCGCGAGACTTTGCGACGCGCCTCCGTGTGCCAAAAATAGGCCGCGGGCACAGCCGCGCCAAAAATACCCGCCGAAGGCCGGGCGCCAAGTTCGTCCAGCGGAAAAAGGCCACAAAAGCGGGTGGGCTATAGCCTTGGGGGTGGGGCTGGCCAACTTCGTCCGCGGACTCGGAATGGCGCGAGACTTTGCGAGGCGCCTCCGTGTGCCAAAAATAGGCCGCGGGCACAGCCGCGCCAAAAATACCCGCCCGAAGGCCGGGCGCCAAGTTCGTCCAGCGGAAAAAGGCCACAAAAGCGGGTGGGCTATAGCCTTGGGGGTGGGGCTGGCCAACCGTCCGCCGGACTCGGAATGGCGCGAGACTTTGCGAGGCGCCTCCGTGTGCCAAAAATAGGCCGCGGGCACAGCCGCGCCTAAAAATACCCGCCCGAAGGCCGGGCGCCAAGTTCGTCCAGCGGAAAAAGGCCACAAAAGCGGGTGGGCTATAGCCTTGGGGGTGGGGCTGGCCAACTTCGTCCGCCGGACTCGGAATGGCGCGAGACTTTGCGAGGCGCCTCCGTGTGCCAAAAATAGGCCGCGGGCACAGCCGCGCCCAAAAATACCCGCCCGAAGGCCGGGCGCCAAGTTCGTCCAGCGGAAAAAGGCCACAAAAGCGGGTGGGCTATAGCCTTGGGGGTGGGGCTGGCCAACTTCGTCCGCCGGACTCGGAATGGCGCGAGACTTTGCGAGGCGCCTCCGTGTGCCAAAAATAGGCCGGGCACACCGCCGCGCCAAAAATACCCGCCCGAAGGCCGGGCGCCAAGTTCGTCCAGCGGAAAAAGGCCACAAAAGCGGGTGGGCTATAGCCTTGGGGGTGGGGCTGGCCAACTTCGTCCGCCGGACTCGGAATGGCGCGAGACTTTGCGAGGCGCCTCCGTGTGCCAAAAATAGGCGCGGGCACAGCCGCGCCTAAAATACCCGCCCGAAGGCCGGGCGCCAAGTTCGTCCAGCGGAAAAAGGCCACAAAAGCGGGTGGGCTATAGCCTTGGGGGTGGGGCTGGCCAACTTCGTCCGCCGGACTCGGAATGGCGCGAGACTTTGCGAGGCGCCTCCGTGTGCCAAAAATAGGCCGCGGGCACAGCCGCGCCAAAAATAACCGCCCGAAGGCCGGGCGCCAAGTTCGTCCAGCGGAAAAAGGCCACAAAACGGGTGGGCTATAGCCTTGGGGGTGGGGCTGGCCAACTTCGTCCGCCGGACTCGGAATGGCGCGAGACTTTGCGAGGCGCCTCCGTGTGCCAAAAATAGGCCGCGGGCACAGCCGCGCCAAAATACCCCCGAAGGCCGGGCGCCAAGTTCGTCCAGCGGAAAAAGGCCACAAAACGGGTGGGCTATAGCCTTGGGGGTGGGGCTGGCCAACCGTCCGCCGGACTCGGAATGGCGCGAGACTTTGCGAGGCGCCTCCGTGTGCCAAAAATAGGCCGCGGGCACAGCCGCGCCAAAAATACCCGCCCGAAGGCCGGGCGCCAAGTTCGTCCAGCGGAAAAAGGCCACAAAAGCGGGTGGGCTATAGCCTTGGGGGTGGGGCTGGCCAACTTCGTCCGCGGACTCGGAATGGCGCGAGACTTTGCGAGGCGCCTCCGTGTGCCAAAAATAGGCCGCGGGCACAGCCGCGCCAAAATACCCGCCCGAAGGCCGGGCGCCAAGTTCGTCCAGCGGAAAAAGGCCACAAAAGCGGGTGGGCTATAGCCTTGGGGGTGGGGCTGGCCAACTTCGTCCGCGGACTCGGAATGGCGCGAGACTTTGCGAGGCGCCTCCGTGTGCCAAAAATAGGCCGCGGGCACAGCCGCGCCCAAAATACCCGCCCGAAGGCCGGGACGCCAAGGTAGTCCAGCGGAAACAGGCCACAAAAGCGGGTGGGCTATAGGCTTGGGGGGTGGGGCTGGCCAACATCGTCCGCGCGACGCGGAATGGCGCGAGAATGTGCGAGGCGCATAAGTGTGGCTAACAAAGGCCGCGGGCACAGCCGCGGGCAGAGATACCCGCCCGAAGGCCGGGCGCCAAGTTCGTCCAGCGGAAAAAGGCCACAAAACGGGTGGGCTATAGCCTTGGGGGTGGGGCTGGCCAAGTCGTCCGCCGGACTCGGAATGGCGCGAGACTTTGCGAGGCACCTCCGTGTGCCAAAAATAGGCCGCGGGCACAGCCGCGCCCAAAAATACCCGCCCGAAGGCCGGGGCGCCAAGTACGTCCAGCGGAAAAAGGCCACAAAAACGGGTGGGCTATAGCCTTGGGGGGTGGGGCTGGCCAACTTCGTCCGCCGGACTCGGAATGGCGCGAGACTTTGCGAGGCGCCTCCGTGTGCCAAAAATAGGCCGCGGGCACAGCCGCGTCCAAAAATACCCGCCCGAAGGCCGGGCGCCAAGTTCGTCCAGCGGAAAAAGGCCAAAAAACGGGTGGGCTATAGCCTTGGGGGGTGGGGCTGGCCAACTTCGTCCGCCGGACTCGGAATGGCGCGAGACTTTGCGAGGCGCCTCCGTGTGCCAAAAATAGGCCGCGGGCACAGCCGCGCCCAAAAATACCCGCCGAAGGCCGGGGCGCCAAGTTCGTCCAGCGGAAAAAGGCCACAAAAACGGGTGGGCTATAGCCTTGGGGGTGGGGCTGGCCAACTTCGTCTGCCGGACTCGGAATGGCGTGAGACTTTGCGAGGCGCCTCCGTGTGCCAAAAATAGGCCGCGGAACAGCCGCGCCAAAAATACCCGCCCGAAGGCCGGGCGCCAAGTTCGTCCAGCGGAAAAAGGCCACAAAAGCGGGTGGGCTATAGCCTTGGGGGTGGGGCTGGCCAACTTCGTCCGCCGGACTCGGAATGGCGCGAGACTTTGCGAGCGCCTCCGTGTGCCAAAAATAGGCGCGGGCACAGCCGCGCCCAAAAATACCCGCCCGAAGGCCGGGCGCCAAGTTCGTCCAGCGGAAAAAGGCCACAAAAGCGGGTGGGCTATAGCCTTGGGGGTGGGGCTGGCCAACCGTCCGCCGGACTCGGAATGGCGCGAGACTTTGCGAGGCGCCTCCGTGTGCCAAAAATAGGCCGCGGGCACAGCCGCGCCAAAAATACCCGCCCGAAGGCCGGGCGCCAAGTTCGTCCAGCGGAAAAAGGCCACAAAAGCGGGTGGGCTATAGCCTTGGGGGTGGGGCTGGCCAACTTCGTCCGCGGACTCGGAATGGCGCGAGACTTTGCGAGGCGCCTCCGTGTGCCAAAAATAGGCCGCGGGCACAGCCGCGCCAAAATACCCGCCGAAGGCCGGGCGCCAAGTTCGTCCAGCGGAAAAAGGCCACAAAAACGGGTGGGCTATAGCCTTGGGGGGTGGGGCTGGCCAACTTTGTCCGCCGGACTCGGAATGGCGCGAGACTCTGCGAGGTGCCTCCGTGTGCCAAAAATAGGAACGGCCACTGCCGCGTCCAAAAATACCCGCCCGAAGGCCGGGGCGCCAAGTTCGTCCAGCGGAAAAAGTCCACAAAAACGGGTGGGTTATAGCCTTGGGGGGTGGGGCTGGCCAACTTCGTCCGCCGGACTCGGAATGGCGCGAGACTTTGCGAGGCGCCTCCGTGTGCCAAAAATAGGCCGCGGGCACAGCCGCGCCCAAAAATACCCGCCCGAAGGCCGGGCCGCCAAGTTCGTCCAGCGGAAAAAGGCCACAAAAGCGGGTGGGCTCTCGCCGTGGGGGTGGGGCCGGGCCAACTTCGTCCGCCGGACTCGGAATGGCGCGAGACTTTGCGAGGCGCCTCCGTGTGCCAAAAATAGGCCGCGGGCACAGCCGCGCCAAAAATACCCGCCCGAAGGCCGGGCGCCAAGTTCGTCCAGCGGAAAAAGGCCACAAAACGGGTGGGCTATAGCCTTGGGGGTGGGGCTGGCCAACTTCGTCCGCCGGACTCGGAATGGCGCGAGACTTTGCGAGGCGCCTCCGTGTGCCAAAAATAGGCCGCGGCACAGCCGCGCCAAAAATACCCGCCCGAAGGCCGGGCGCCAAGTTCGTCCAGCGGAAAAAGGCCACAAAAGCGGGTGGGCTATAGCCTTGGGGGTGGGGCTGGCCAACTTCGTCCGCCGGACTCGGAATGGCGCGAGACTTTGCGAGGCGCCTCCGTGTGCCAAAAATAGGCCGCGGGCACAGCCGCGCCAAAAATACCCGCCCGAAGGCCGGGCGCCAAGTTCGTCCAGCGGAAAAAGGCCACAAAAGCGGGTGGGCTATAGCCTTGGGGGTGGGGCTGGCCAACTTCGTCCGCCGGACTCGGAATGGCGCGAGACTTTGCGAGGCGCCTCCGTGTGCCAAAAATAGGCCGCGGGCACAGCCGCGCCAAAATACCCGCCCGAAGGCCGGGCGCCAAGTTCGTCCAGCGGAAAAAGGCCACAAAACGGGTGGGCTATAGCCTTGGGGGTGGGGCTGGCCAACTCGTCCGCCGGACTCGGAATGGCGCGAGACTTTGCGAGGGGCCTCCGTGTGCCAAAAATAGGCCGCGGGCACAGCCGCGCCCAAAAATACCCGCCCGAAGGCCGGGCGCCAAGTTCGTCCAGCGGAAAAAGGCCACAAAAGCGGGTGGGCTATAGCCTTGGGGGTGGGGCTGGCCAACTTCGTCCGCCGGACTCGGAATGGCGCGAGACTTTGCGAGGCGCCTCCGTGTGCCAAAAATAGGCCGCGGGCACAGCCGCGCCAAAAATACCCGCCCGAAGGCCGGGCGCCAAGTTCGTCCAGCGGAAAAAGGCCACAAAAGCGGGTGGGCTATAGCCTTGGGGGTGGGGCTGGCCAACTTCGTCCGCCGGACTCGGAATGGCGCGAGACTTTTCGAGGCGCCTCCGTGTGCCAAAAATAGGCCGCGGGCACAGCCGGGGCCAAAATTCCCGCCCGAAGGCCGGGCGCCAAGTTCGTCCAGCGGAAAAAGGCCACAAAAGCGGGTGGGCTATAGCCTTGGGGGTGGGGCTGGCCAACTTCGTCCGCCGGACTCGGAATGGCGCGAGACTTTCCGAGGCGCCTCCGTGTGCCAAACATAGGCCGCGGGCACCGCCGCGCCAAAAATACCCGCCCGAAGGCCGGGGCGCCAAGTTCGTCCAGCGGAAAAAGGCCACAAAAACGGGTGGGCTATAGCCTTGGGGGTGGGGCTGGCCAACTTCGTCCGCCGGACTCGGAATGGCGCGAGACTTTGCGAGGCGCCTCCGTGTGCCAAAAATAGGCCGCGGGCACAGCCGCGCCCAAAAATACCCGCCCGAAGGCCGGGGCGCCAATTTCGTCCAGCGGAAAAAGGGCACAAAAACGGGTGGGCTATAGCCTTGGGGGGTGGGGCTGGCCAACTTCGTCCGCCGGACTCGGAATGGCGCGAGACTTTGCGAGGCGCCTCCGTGTGCCAAAAATAGGCCGCGGGCACAGCCGCGCCCAAAAATACCCGCCGAAGGCCGGGGCGCCAAGTTCGTCCAGCGGAAAAAGGCCACAAAAACGGGTGGGCTATAGCCTTGGGGGGTGGGGCTGGCCAACTTCGTCCGCCGGACTCGGAATGGCGCGAGACTTTGCGAGGCGCCTCCGTGTGCCAAAAATAGGCCGCGGGCACAGCCGCGCCCAAAAATACCCGCCCGAAGGCCGGGGCGCCAAGTTCGTCCAGCGGAAAAAGGCCACAAAACCGGGTGGGCTATACCCTTGGGGGTGGGGCTGGCCGACTTCGTCCGCGGACTCGGAATGGCGCGAGACTTTGCGAGGCGCCTCCGTGTGCCAAAAATAGGCCGCGGGCACAGCCGCGCCAAAATACCCGCCCGAAGGCCGGGCGCCAAGTTCGTCCAGCGGAAAAAGGCCACAAAAGCGGGTGGGCTATAGCCTTGGGGGTGGGGCTGGCCAACTTCGTCCGCCGGACTCGGAATGGCGCGAGACTTTGCGAGGCGCCTCCGTGTGCCAAAAATAGGCCGCGGGCACAGCCGCGCCAAAAATACCCGCCCGAAGGCCGGGCGCCAAGTTCGTCCAGCGGAAAAAGGCCACAAAAGCGGGTGGGCTATAGCCTTGGGGGTGGGGCTGGCCAACCGTCCGCCGGACTCGAACTCGCGCTAGACTTTGAGAGGCGACACCGTGTGCCAAAAATAGGCCGCGGGCACAGCCGCGCCAAAAATACCCGCCCGAAGGCCGGGCGCCAAGTTCGTCCAGCGGAAAAAGGCCACAAAAGCGGGTGGGCTATAGCCTTGGGGGTGGGGCTGGCCAACTTCGTCCGCGGACTCGGAATGGCGCGAGACTTTGAGAGGCGCCACCGTGTGCCAAAAATAGGCCGCGGGCACAGCCGCCCAATAATACCCGCCCGAAGGCCGGGGCGCCAAGTTCGTGCAGCGGAAAAAGGCCACAAAAGCGGGTGGGCTATAGCCTTGGGGGTGGGGCTGGCCAACTTCGTCCGCCGGACTCGGAATGGCGCGAGACTTTGCGAGGCGCCTCCGTGTGCCAAAAATAGGCCGCGGGCACAGCCGCGCCAAAAATACCCGCCCGAAGGCCGGGGCGCCAAGTTCGTCCAGCGGAAAAAGGCCACAAAAACGGGTGGGCTATAGCCTTGTGGGTGGGGCTGGCCAACTTCGTCTGCCGGACTCGGAATGGCGCGAGATTTTACGAGGCGCCTCCGTGTGCCAAAAATAGGCCGCGGGCTCAGCCGCGCCCAAAAATATCCGCCCGAAGGCCGGGGAGCCAAGTTCGTCCAGCGGAAAAAGGCCACAAAACGGGTGGGCTATAGCCTTGGGGGGTGGGGCTGGCCAACTTCGTCCGCCGGACTCGGAATGGCGCGAGACTTTGCGAGCGCCTCCGTGTGCCAAAAATAGGCGCGGGCACAGCCGCGCCAAAAATACCCGCCCGAAGGCCGGGCGCCATGTTCGTCCAGCGGAAAAAGGCCACAAAACGGGTGGGCTATAGCCTTGGGGGGTGGGGCTGGCCAACTTCGTCCGCCGTACTGGGAATGGCGCGAGACTTTGCGAGGCGCCTCCGTGTGCAAAAAATAGGCCGCGGACAGAGCCGCGCCCAAAAATACCCGCCCGAATGCCGGGGCGCCAAGTTCGTCCAGCGGAAAAAGGCCACAAAAACGGGTGGGCTATAGCCTTGGGGGTGGGGCTGGCCAACTTCGTCCGCCGGACTCGGAATGGCGCGAGACTTTGCGAGGCGCCTCCGTGTGCCAAAAATAGGCCGCGGGCACAGCCGCGCCCAAAAATACCCGCCCGAAGGCCGGGGCGCCAAGTTCGTCCAGCGGAAAAAGGCCACAAAAACGGGTGGGCTATAGCCTTGGGGGGTGGGGCTGGCCAACTTCGTCCGCCGGACTCGGAATGGCGCGAGACTTTGCGAGGCGCCTCCGTGTGCCAAAAATAGGCCGCGGGCACAGCCGTACCAAAAATACCCGCCCGAAGGCCGGAGCGCCAAGTTCGTCCAGCGGAAAAAGGCCACAAAACCGGGTGGGCTATAGCCTTGGGGGTGGGGCTGGCCAACTTCGTCCGCCGGACTCGGAATGGCGCGAGACTTTGCGAGGCGCCTCCGTGTGCCAAAAATAGGCCGCGGGCACAGCCGCGCCGAAAAATACCCGCCCGAAGGCCTGGGCGCCAAGTTCGTCCAGCGGAAAAAGGCCACAAAAACGGGTGGGCTATAGCCGTGGGGGGTGGGGCTGGCCAACTTCGTCCGCCGGACTCGGAATGGCGCGAGACTTTGCGAGGCGCCTCCGTGTGCCAAAAATAGGCCGCGGGCACAGCTGGGCGGAAAAATACACGCCGAAGGCCGGGGCGCCAGGTTCGTCCAGCGTAAAAAGGCCACCAAAACGGGTGGGCTATAGCCTTGGGGGTGGGGCTGGCCGACTTCGTCCGCCGGACTCGGAATGGCGCGAGACTTTGCGAGGCGCCTCCGTGTGCCAAAAATAGGCCGCGGGCACAGCCGCGACAAAAATTACCCGCCCGAAGGCCGGGGCGCCAATTTCTTCCAGCGGAAAAAGGCCACAAAAACGGGTGGGCTATCGCCGTGGGGGTGGGGATGGCCCACTACTGCCGCCGGACTCGGACTGGCGCGAGACTTTGCGAGGGGCCTCCGTGTGCCAAAAATAGGCCGCGGGCACCGCCGCGCCCACAAATACCCGCCCGAAGGCCGGGGCGCCAAGTTCGTCCAGTGGAAAAAGGCCATGAAAACTGGTGGGCTATAGCCTTGGGGGGTGGGGCTGGACAACTTCGTCCGCCGGACTCGGAATCGCGCGAGACTTTGCGAGGCGCCTCCGTGTGCCAAAAATAGGCGCGCGGCACAGCCGCGCCCAAAAATACCCGCCCGAAGGCCGGGCGCCAAGTTCGTCCAGCGGAAAAAGGCCACAAAAGCGGGTGGGCTATAGCCTTGGGGGTGGGGCTGGCCAACTTCGTCCGCCGGACTCGGAATGGCGCGAGACTTTGCGAGGCGCCTCCGTGTGCCAAAAATAGGCCGCGGGCACAGCCGCGCCAAAAATACCCGCCCGAAGGCCGGGCGCCAAGTTCGTCCAGCGGAAAAAGGCCACAAAACGGGTGGGCTATAGCCTTGGGGGTGGGGCTGGCCAACTCGTCCGCCGGACTCGGAATGGCGCGAGACTTTGCGAGGCGCCTCCGTGTGCCAAAAATAGGCCGCGGGCACAGCCGCGCCAAAAATACCCGCCCGAAGGCCGGGCGCCAAGTTCGTCCAGCGGAAAAAGGCCACAAAACGGGTGGGCTATAGCCTTGGGGGTGGGGCTGGCCAACTTCGTCCGCCGGACTCGGAATGGCGCGAGACTTTGCGAGGCGCCTCCGTGTGCCAAAAATAGGCCGCGGGCACAGCCGCGCCAAAAATACCCGCCCGAAGGCCGGGCGCCAAGTTCGTCCAGCGGAAAAAGGCCACAAAAGCGGGTGGGCTATAGCCTTGGGGGTGGGGCTGGCCAACTTCGTCCGCCGGACTCGGAATGGCGCGAGACTTTGCGAGGCGCCTCCGTGTGCCAAAAATAGGCCGCGGGCACAGCCGCGCCAAAAATACCCGCCCGAAGGCCGGGCGCCAAGTTCGTCCAGCGGAAAAAGGCCACAAAAGCGGGTGGGCTATAGCCTTGGGGGTGGGGCTGGCCAACCGTCCGCCGGACTCGGAATGGCGCGAGACTTTGCGAGGCGCCTCCGTGTGCCAAAAATAGGCCGCGGGCACAGCCGCGCCAAAAATACCCGCCGAAGGCCGGGCGCCAAGTTCGTCCAGCGGAAAAAGGCCACAAAAGCGGGTGGGCTATAGCCTTGGGGGTGGGGCTGGCCAACTTCGTCCGCCGGACTCGGAATGGCGCGAGACTTTGCGAGGCGCCTCCGTGTGCCAAAAATAGGCCGCGGGCACAGCCGCGCCAAAAATACCCGCCCGAAGGCCGGGCGCCAAGTTCGTCCAGCGGAAAAAGGCCACAAAAGCGGGTGGGCTATAGCCTTGGGGGTGGGGCTGGCCAACTTCGTCCGCCGGACTCGGAATGGCGCGAGACTTTGCGAGGCGCCTCCGTGTGCCAAAAATAGGCCGCGGGCACAGCCGCGCCAAAAATACCCGCCCGAAGGCCGGGCGCCAAGTTCGTCCAGCGGAAAAAGGCCACAAAAGCGGGTGGGCTATAGCCTTGGGGGTGGGGCTGGCCAACTTCGTCCGCCGGACTCGGAATGGCGCGAGACTTTGCGAGGCGCCTCCGTGTGCCAAAAATAGGCCGCGGGCACAGCCGCGCCAAAAATACCCGCCCGAAGGCCGGGCGCCAAGTTCGTCCAGCGGAAAAAGGCCACAAAAGCGGGTGGGCTATAGCCTTGGGGGTGGGGCTGGCCAACTTCGTCCGCCGGACTCGGAATGGCGCGAGACTTTGCGAGGCGCCTCCGTGTGCCAAAAATAGGCCGCGGGCACAGCCGCGCCAAAAATACCCGCCGAAGGCCGGGCGCCAAGTTCGTCCAGCGGAAAAAGGCCACAAAACGGGTGGGCTATAGCCTTGGGGGTGGGGCTGGCCAACTTCGTCCGCCGGACTCGGAATGGCGCGAGACTTTGCGAGGCGCCTCCGTGTGCCAAAAATAGGCGCGGGCACAGCCGCGCCAAAATACCCGCCCGAAGGCCGGGCGCCAAGTTCGTCCAGCGGAAAAAGGCCACAAAAGCGGGTGGGCTATAGCCTTGGGGGTGGGGCTGGCCAACTTCGTCCGCCGGACTCGGAATGGCGCGAGACTTTGCGAGGCGCCTCCGTGTGCCAAAAATAGGCGCGGGCACAGCCGCGCCCAAAATACCCGCCCGAAGGCCGGGCGCCAAGTTCGTCCAGCGGAAAAAGGCCACAAAAGCGGGTGGGCTATAGCCTTGGGGGTGGGGCTGGCCAACTTCGTCCGCGGACTCGGAATGGCGCGAGACTTTGCGAGGCGCCTCCGTGTGCCAAAAATAGGCCGCGGCACAGCCGCGCCAAAAATACCCGCCCGAAGGCCGGGCGCCAAGTTCGTCCAGCGGAAAAAGGCCACAAAAGCGGGTGGGCTATAGCCTTGGGGGTGGGGCTGGCCAACTTCGTCCGCCGGACTCGGAATGGCGCGAGACTTTGCGAGGCGCCTCCGTGTGCCAAAAATAGGCGCGGGCACAGCCGCGCCAAAAATACCCGCCCGAAGGCCGGGCGCCAAGTTCGTCCAGCGGAAAAAGGCCACAAAAGCGGGTGGGCTATAGCCTTGGGGGTGGGGCTGGCCAACTTCGTCCGCGGACTCGGAATGGCGCGAGACTTTGCGAGGCGCCTCCGTGTGCCAAAAATAGGCCGCGGGCACAGCCGCGCCAAAAATACCCGCCCGAAGGCCGGGCGCCAAGTTCGTCCAGCGGAAAAAGGCCACAAAAGCGGGTGGGCTATAGCCTTGGGGGTGGGGCTGGCCAACTTCGTCCGCCGGACTCGGAATGGCGCGAGACTTTGCGAGGCGCCTCCGTGTGCCAAAAATAGGCGCGGGCACAGCCGCGCCAAAATACCCGCCCGAAGGCCGGGCGCCAAGTTCGTCCAGCGGAAAAAGGCCACAAAAGCGGGTGGGCTATAGCCTTGGGGGTGGGGCTGGCCAACTCGTCCGCCGGACTCGGAATGGCGCGAGACTTTGCGAGGCGCCTCCGTGTGCCAAAAATAGGCCGCGGGCACAGCCGCGCCCAAAATACCCGCCCGAAGGCCGGGCGCCAAGTTCGTCCAGCGGAAAAAGGCCACAAAAGCGGGTGGGCTATAGCCTTGGGGGTGGGGCTGGCCAACTTCGTCCGCGGACTCGGAATGGCGCGAGACTTTGCGAGGCGCCTCCGTGTGCCAAAAATAGGCCGGGCACAGCCGCGCCAAAAATACCCGCCCGAAGGCCGGGCGCCAAGTTCGTCCAGCGGAAAAAGGCCACAAAAACGGGTGGGCTATAGCCTTGGGGGTGGGGCTGGCCAACTTCGTCCGCCCGGACTCGGAATGGCGCGAGACTTTGCGAGGCGCCTCCGTGTGCCAAAAATAGGCCGCGGGCACAGCCGCGCCCAAAATACCCGCCCGAAGGCCGGGCGCCAAGTTCGTCCAGCGGAAAAAGGCCACAAAAGCGGGTGGGCTATAGCCTTGGGGGTGGGGCTGGCCAACTTCGTCCGCCGGACTCGGAATGGCGCGAGACTTTGCGAGGCGCCTCCGTGTGCCAAAAATAGGCCGCGGGCACAGCCGCGCCAAAATACCCGCCCGAAGGCCGGGCGCCAAGTTCGTCCAGCGGAAAAAGGCCACAAAACGGGTGGGCTATAGCCTTGGGGGTGGGGCTGGCCAACTTCGTCCGCCGGACTCGGAATGGCGCGAGACTTTGCGAGGCGCCTCCGTGTGCCAAAAATAGGCCGCGGGCACAGCCGCGCCAAAAATACCCGCCCGAAGGCCGGGCGCCAAGTTCGTCCAGCGGAAAAAGGCCACAAAACGGGTGGGCTATAGCCTTGGGGGTGGGGCTGGCCAACTTCGTCCGCCGGACTCGGAATGGCGCGAGACTTTGCGAGGCGCCTCCGTGTGCCAAAATAGGCGCGGGCACAGCCGCGCCAAAAATACCCGCCCGAAGGCCGGGCGCCAAGTTCGTCCAGCGGAAAAAGGCCACAAAAGCGGGTGGGCTATAGCCTTGGGGGTGGGGCTGGCCGACTTCGTCCGCCGGACTCGGAATGGCGCGAGACTTTGCGAGGCGCCTCCGTGTGCCAAAAATAGGCGCGGGCACAGCCGCGCCAAAATACCCGCCCGAAGGCCGGGCGCCAAGTTCGTCCAGCGGAAAAAGGCCACAAAAGCGGGTGGGCTATAGCCTTGGGGGTGGGGCTGGCCGACTTCGTCCGCCGGACCTCGGAATGGCGCGAGACTTTGCGAGGCGCCTCCGTGTGCCAAAAATAGGCCGCGGGCACAGCCGCGCAAAAATACCCGC
This sequence comes from Citrus cavaleriei, assembly GCA_030448935.1. Taxonomy (NCBI): domain Eukaryota; kingdom Viridiplantae; phylum Streptophyta; class Magnoliopsida; order Sapindales; family Rutaceae; genus Citrus; species Citrus cavaleriei. The sequence goes on along the minus strand of JAUJEM010000193.1, from coordinate 88,396 downwards.
CCGAAGGCCGGGCGCCAAGTTCGTCCAGCGGAAAAAGGCCACAAAAGCGGGTGGGCTATAGCCTTGGGGGTGGGGCTGGCCGACTTCGTCCGCCGGACTCGGAATGGCGCGAGACTTTGCGAGGCGCCTCCGTGTGCCAAAAATAGGCCGCGGGCACAGCCGCGCCAAAAATACCCGCCCGAAGGCCGGGCGCCAAGTTCGTCCAGCGGAAAAAGGCCACAAAAGCGGGTGGGCTATAGCCTTGGGGGTGGGGCTGGCCAACTTCGTCCGCCGGGACTCGGAATGGCGCGAGACTTTGCGAGGCGCCTCCGTGTGCCAAAAATAGGCGCGGGCACAGCCGCGCCAAAAATACCCGCCCGAAGGCCGGGCGCCAAGTTCGTCCAGCGGAAAAAGGCCACAAAAGCGGGTGGGCTATAGCCTTGGGGGTGGGGCTGGCCAACTTCGTCCGCCGGACTCGGAATGGCGCGAGACTTTGCGAGGCGCCTCCGTGTGCCAAAAATAGGCCGCGGCACAGCCGCGCCAAAAATACCCGCCCGAAGGCCGGGCGCCAAGTTCGTCCAGCGGAAAAAGGCCACAAAAGCGGGTGGGCTATAGCCTTGGGGGTGGGGCTGGCCAACTTCGTCCGCCGGACTCGGAATGGCGCGAGACTTTGCGAGGCGCCTCCGTGTGCCAAAAATAGGCCGCGGGCACAGCCGCGCCAAAATACCCGCCCGAAGGCCGGGCGCCAAGTTCGTCCAGCGGAAAAAGGCCACAAAAGCGGGTGGGCTATAGCCTTGGGGGTGGGGCTGGCCAACTTCGTCCGCCGGACTCGGAATGGCGCGAGACTTTGCGAGGCGCCTCCGTGTGCCAAAAATAGGCGCAGGCACAGCCGCGCCAAAAATACCCGCCCGAAGGCCGGGCGCCAAGTTCGTCCAGCGGAAAAAGGCCACAAAAGCGGGTGGGCTATAGCCTTGGGGGTGGGGCTGGCCAACTTCGTCCGCCGGACTCGGAATGGCGCGAGACTTTGCGAGGCGCCTCCGTGTGCCAAAAATAGGCCGCGGGCACAGCCGCGCCAAAAATACCCGCCCGAAGGCCGGGCGCCAAGTTCGTCCAGCGGAAAAAGGCCACAAAAGCGGGTGGGCTATAGCCTTGGGGGTGGGGCTGGCCAACTTCGTCCGCCGGACTCGGAATGGCGCGAGACTTTGCGAGGCGCCTCCGTGTGCCAAAAATAGGCGCGGGCACAGCCGCGCCAAAAATACCCGCCGAAGGCCGGGCGCCAAGTTCGTCCAGCGGAAAAAGGCCACAAAAGCGGGTGGGCTATAGCCTTGGGGGTGGGGCTGGCCAACTTCGTCCGCCGGACTCGGAATGGCGCGAGACTTTGCGAGGCGCCTCCGTGTGCCAAAAATAGGCGCGGGCACAGCCGCGCCAAAAATACCCGCCCGAAGGCCGGGCGCCAAGTTCGTCCAGCGGAAAAAGGCCACAAAAGCGGGTGGGCTATAGCCTTGGGGGTGGGGCTGGCCAACTTCGTCCGCCGGACTCGGAATGGCGCGAGACTTTGCGAGGCGCCTCCGTGTGCCAAAAATAGGCGCGCGGGCACAGCCGCGCCAAAAATACCCGCCCGAAGGCCGGGCGCCAAGTTCGTCCAGCGGAAAAAGGCCACAAAAGCGGGTGGGCTATAGCCTTGGGGGTGGGGCTGGCCAACTTCGTCCGCCGGACTCGGAATGGCGCGAGACTTTGCGAGGCGCCTCCGTGTGCCAAAAATAGGCCGCGGGCACAGCCGCGCCAAAAATACCCGCCCGAAGGCCGGGCGCCAAGTTCGTCCAGCGGAAAAAGGCCACAAAAGCGGGTGGGCTATAGCCTTGGGGGTGGGGCTGGCCAACTTCGTCCGCCGGACTCGGAATGGCGCGAGACTTTGCGAGGCGCCTCCGTGTGCCAAAAATAGGCGCGGGCACAGCCGCGCCAAAAATACCCGCCCGAAGGCCGGGCGCCAAGTTCGTCCAGCGGAAAAAGGCCACAAAAGCGGGTGGGCTATAGCCTTGGGGGTGGGGCTGGCCAACTTCGTCCGCCGGACTCGGAATGGCGCGAGACTTTGCGAGGCGCCTCCGTGTGCCAAAAATAGGCGCGGGCACAGCCGCGCCAAAAATACCCGCCCGAAGGCCGGGCGCCAAGTTCGTCCAGCGGAAAAAGGCCACAAAAGCGGGTGGGCTATAGCCTTGGGGGTGGGGCTGGCCAACTTCGTCCGCCGGACTCGGAATGGCGCGAGACTTTGCGAGGCGCCTCCGTGTGCCAAAAATAGGCGCGGGGAAAAGCGGCGCCAAAAATACCCGCCCGAAGGCCGGGGCGCCAAGTTCGTCCATCGGAAGAGGGCCCGAAAAGCGGGTGGGCTGTCGCCTTGGGGGGTGGGGCTGGGCAACTGCGTCCGCCGGACGCGGAGTGGCGCGCGAGTGTGCGAGGCGCCTCCGGGTGCCAAAAATAGGCGCAGGCACAGCCGCGCCAAAAATACCCGCCCGAAGGCCGGGCGCCAAGTTCGTCCAGCGGAAAAAGGCCACAAAAGCGGGTGGGCTATAGCCTGGGGGGGTGGGGCTGGCCGACTTCGTCCGCCGGACTCGGAATGGCGCGAGACTTTGCGAGGCGCCTCCGTGTGCCAAACATAGGCTGCGGGCAGAGCCGCGCCTAAACCTACCCTCCCGAAGGCCGGTGCGCCAAGTTCGTCCAGGGGAAAAATGCCACAAAAGCGGGTGGGCTATAGCCTTGGGGGTGGGGCTGGCCGACTTCGTCCGCCGGACTCGGAATGGCGCGAGACTTTGCGAGGCGCCTCCGTGTGCCAAAAATAGGCGCAGGCAAAGCCGCGCCAAAAATACCCGCCCGACGGCCGGGTCGCCAAGTTCGTCCAGCGGAAAAAGGCCACAAAACCGGGTGGGCTATAGCCTTGGGGGGTGGGGCTGGCCGACTTCGTCCGCCGGACTCGGAATGGCGCGAGACTTTGCGAGGCGCCTCCGTGTGCCAAAAATAGGCCGCGGGCACTTCCTCTGCCTAAAATACCCGCCCGACGGCCGGGGCGCCAAGTTCGTCCAGCGGAAAAAGGCCACAAAACCGGGTGGGATTTTGCCTTGGGGGTGGGGCTGGCCAACTTCGTCCGCCGGACTCGGAATGGCGCGAGACTTTGCGAGCCGCCTCCGTGTGCCAAAAATAGGCGCGAGGCACAGCCGCGCCAAAAATACCCGCCCGAAGGCCGGGCGCCAAGTTCGTCCAGCGGAAAAAGGCCACAAAAGCGGGTGGGCTATAGCCTTGGGGGTGGGGCTGGCCAACTTCGTCCGCCGGACTCGGAATGGCGCGAGACTTTGCGAGGCGCCTCCGTGTGCCAAAAATAGGCGCGGGCACAGCCGCGCCAAAAATACCCGCCCGAAGGCCGGGCGCCAAGTTCGTCCAGCGGAAAAAGGCCACAAAAGCGGGTGGGCTATAGCCTTGGGGGTGGGGCTGGCCGAACTTCGTCCGCCGGACTCGGAATGGCGCGAGACTTTGCGAGGCGCCTCCGTGTGCCAAAAATAGGCGCGGGCACAGCCGCGCCAAAAATTCCCGCCCGAAGGCCGGGGCGCCAAGTTCGTCCAGCGGAAAAAGGCCACAAAATCGGGTGGGCTATAGCCTTGGGGGGTGGGGCTGGCCGACTTCGTCCGCCGGACTCGGAACGGCGCGAGACTTTGCGAGGCGCCTCCGTGTGCCAAAAATAGGCCGCGGCACAGCCGCGCCAAAAATACCCGCCCGAAGGCCGGGCGCCAAGTTCGTCCAGCGGAAAAAGGCCACAAAAGCGGGTGGGCTATAGCCTTGGGGGTGGGGCTGGCCAACTTCGTCCGCCGGACTCGGAATGGCGCGAGACTTTGCGAGGCGCCTCCGTGTGCCAAAAATAGGCCGCGGGCACAGCCGCGCCAAAAATACCCGCCCGAAGGCCGGGCGCCAAGTTCGTCCAGCGGAAAAAGGCCACAAAAGCGGGTGGGCTTTAGCCTTGGGGGGTGGGGCGGGCCTACTTCGTCCGCCGGACTCGGAATGGCGCGAGACTTTGCGAGGCGCCTCCGTGTGCCAAAAATAGGCCGCGGGCACAGCCGCGCCAAAAATACCCCGCCCGAAGGCCGGGGCGCCACGTTCGACCAGCGGAAAAAGGCCACAAACGCGGGTGGGCTATCGCATTGGGGGTGGGGCTGGCCAACTTCGTCCGCCGGACTCGGAACGGCGTTAGACTTTTCGAGGGGACTCCGTGTGCCAAAAATAGGCCGTGGGCACAGCCGCCCCCAAAAATACCCGCCTGAAGGCCGGGCGCCAAGTTCGTCCAGCGGAAAAAGGCCACAAAAGCGGGTGGGCTATAGCCTTGGGGGTGGGGCTGGCCAACTTCGTCCGCCGGACTCGGAATGGCGCGAGACTTTGCGAGGCGCCTCCGTGTGCCAAAAATAGGCGCGGGCACAGCCGCGCCCAAAATACCCGCCCGAAGGCCGGGCGCCAAGTTCGTCCAGCGGAAAAAGGCCACAAAAGCGGGTGGGCTATAGCCTTGGGGGTGGGGCTGGCCAACTTCGTCCGCCGGACTCGGAATGGCGCGAGACTTTGCGAGGCGCCTCCGTGTGCCAAAAATAGGCGCGGGCACAGCCGCGCCAAAAATACCCGCCCGAAGGCCGGGCGCCAAGTTCGTCCAGCGGAAAAAGGCCACAAAAGCGGGTGGGCTATAGCCTTGGGGGTGGGGCTGGCCAACTTCGTCCGCCGGACTCGGAATGGCGCGAGACTTTGCGAGGCGCCTCCGTGTGCCAAAAATAGGCCGCGGGCACAGCCGCGCCAAAAATACCCGCCCGAAGGCCGGGCGCCAAGTTCGTCCAGCGGAAAAAGGCCACAAAAGCGGGTGGGCTATAGCCTTGGGGGTGGGGCTGGCCAACTTCGTCCGCCGGACTCGGAATGGCGCGAGACTTTGCGAGGCGCCTCCGTGTGCCAAAAATAGGCGCGGGCACAGCCGCGCCAAAAATACCCGCCCGAAGGCCGGGCGCCAAGTTCGTCCAGCGGAAAAAGGCCACAAAAGCGGGTGGGCTATAGCCTTGGGGGTGGGGCTGGCCAACTTCGTCCGCCGGACTCGGAATGGCGCGAGACTTTGCGAGGCGCCTCCGTGTGCCAAAAATAGGCGCGGGCACAGCCGCGCCAAAAATACCCCCGCCCGAAGGCCGGGCGCCAAGTTCGTCCAGCGGAAAAAGGCCACAAAAGCGGGTGGGCTATAGCCTTGGGGGTGGGGCTGGCCAACTTCGTCCGCCGGACTCGGAATGGCGCGAGACTTTGCGAGGCGCCTCCGTGTGCCAAAAATAGGCGCAGGCACAGCCGCGCCAAAAATACCCGCCCGAAGGCCGGGCGCCAAGTTCGTCCAGCGGAAAAAGGCCACAAAAGCGGGTGGGCTATAGCCTTGGGGGTGGGGCTGGCCAACTTCGTCCGCCGGACTCGGAATGGCGCGAGACTTTGCGAGGCGCCTCCGTGTCCCAAAAATAGGCCGCGGACCCAGCCGCGCCAAAAATACCCGCCCGAAGGCCGGGCGCCAAGTTCGTCCAGCGGAAAAAGGCCACAAAAACGGGTGGGCTATAGCCTTGGGGGGTGGGGCTGGCCAACTTCGTCCGCCGGACTCGGAATGACGCGAGACTTTGCTAGGCGCCTAGGTGTGCCAAAAATAGGCCGCGGGCACAGCCGCGCCCAAAAATACCCTCCCGAACGCCGAGGCGCCAAGTTCGTCCAGCGGAAAAAGGCCACAAAAACGGGTGGGCTATAGCCTTGGGGGTGGGGCTGGCCGACTTCGTCCGCCGGACTCGGAATGACGCGAGACTTTGCGAGGCGCCTCCGTGTGCCAAAAATAGGCCACGGGTACAGCCGCGCCCAAAAATAACTGCCCGAAGGCCGGGGCGCCCAGTTCGTCCAGCGTAAAAAGGCCACAAAAACGGGTGGGCTATAGCCTTTGGAGGTGGGGCTGGCCGACTTCGTCCGCCGGACTCGGAATGGCGCGAGACTTTGTGAGGCGCCTCCGTGTGCCAAAAATAGGCCGCGGGCACAGCCGCGGCCAAAATACCCGCCCGAAGGATGGGGCGCCAAGTTCGTCCAGCGGAAAAAGGCCACAAAAACGGGTGGGCTATAGCCTTGGGGGGTGGGGCTGGCCAACTTCGTTCGCCGGACTCGGAATGGCGCGAGACTTTGCGAGGCTCCTCCGTGTGCCAAAAATAGGCGCAGGCACAGCCGCGCCCAAAATACCCGCCCGAAGGCCGGGCGCCAAGTTCGTCCAGCGGAAAAAGGCCACAAAAGCGGGTGGGCTATAGCCTTGGGGGTGGGGATGGCCAACTTCGTCCGCCGGACTCGGAATGATGCTAGACTTTGCGAGGCGCCTCCGTGTGCCAAAAATAGGCCGCGGGCACAGACGAGCCAAAATACCCGCCCGAAGGCCGGGCGCCAAGTTCGTCCAGCGGAAAAAGGCCACAAAAGCGGGTGGGCTATAGCCTTGGGGGTGGGGCTGGCCAACTTCGTCCGCCGGACTCGGAATGGCGCGAGACTTTGCGAGGCGCCTCCGTGTGCCAAAAATAGGCGCGGGCACAGCCGCGCCAAAATACCCGCCCGAAGGCCGGGCGCCAAGTTCGTCCAGCGGAAAAAGGCCACAAAAGCGGGTGGGCTATAGCCTTGGGGGTGGGGCTGGCCAACTTCGTCCGCGGACTCGGAATGGCGCGAGACTTTGCGAGGCGCCTCCGTGTGCCAAAAATAGGCGCGGGCACAGCCGCGCCAAAATACCCGCCGAAGGCCGGGCGCCAAGTTCGTCCAGCGGAAAAAGGCCACAAAAGCGGGTGGGCTATAGCCTTGGGGGTGGGGCTGGCCAACTTCGTCCGCCGGACTCGGAATGGCGCGAGACTTTGCGAGGCGCCTCCGTGTGCCAAAAATAGGCGCGGGCACAGCCGCGCCAAAAATACCCGCCCGAAGGCCGGGCGCCAAGTTCGTCCAGCGGAAAAAGGCCACAAAAGCGGGTGGGCTATAGCCTTGGGGGTGGGGCTGGCCAACTTCGTCCGCCGGACTCGGAATGGCGCGAGACTTTGCGAGGCGCCTCCGTGTGCCAAAAATAGGCGCAGGCACAGCCGCGCCAAAATACCCGCCCGAAGGCCGGGCGCCAAGTTCGTCCAGCGGAAAAAGGCCACAAAAGCGGGTGGGCTATAGCCTTGGGGGTGGGGCTGGCCAACTTCGTCCGCCGGACTCGGAATGGCGCGAGACTTTGCGAGGCGCCTCCGTGTGCCAAAAATAGGCCGCGGCACAGCCGCGCCAAAAATACCCGCCCGAAGGCCGGGCGCCAAGTTCGTCCAGCGGAAAAAGGCCACAAAAGCGGGTGGGCTATAGCCTTGGGGGTGGGGCTGGCCAACTTCGTCCGCCGGACTCGGAATGGCGCGAGACTTTGCGAGGCGCCTCCGTGTGCCAAAAATAGGCCGCGGGCACAGCCGCGCCAAAATACCCGCCCGAAGGCCGGGCGCCAAGTTCGTCCAGCGGAAAAAGGCCACAAAAGCGGGTGGGCTATAGCCTTGGGGGTGGGGCTGGCCAACTTCGTCCGCCGGACTCGGAATGGCGCGAGACTTTGCGAGGCGCCTCCGTGTGCCAAAAATAGGCGCGGGCACAGCCGCGCCAAAAATACCGCCCGAAGGCCGGGCGCCAAGTTCGTCCAGCGGAAAAAGGCCACAAAAGCGGGTGGGCTATAGCCTTGGGGGTGGGGCTGGCCAACTTCGTCCGCCGGACTCGGAATGGCGCGAGACTTTGCGAGGCGCCTCCGTGTGCCAAAAATAGGCGCGGGCACAGCCGCGCCAAAAATACCCGCCCGAAGGCCGGGCGCCAAGTTCGTCCAGCGGAAAAAGGCCACAAAAGCGGGTGGGCTATAGCCTTGGGGGTGGGGCTGGCCAACTTCGTCCGCCGGACTCGGAATGGCGCGAGACTTTGCGAGGCGCCTCCGTGTGCCAAAAATAGGCCGCGGGCACAGCCGCGCCAAAAATACCGCCCGAAGGCCGGGCGCCAAGTTCGTCCAGCGGAAAAAGGCCACAAAAGCGGGTGGGCTATAGCCTTGGGGGTGGGGCTGGCCGACTTCGTCCGCGGACTCGGAATGGCGCGAGACTTTGCGAGGCGCCTCCGTGTGCCAAAAATAGGCGCGGGCACAGCCGCGCCAAAAATACCCGCCCGAAGGCCGGGCGCCAAGTTCGTCCAGCGGAAAAAGGCCACAAAAGCGGGTGGGCTATAGCCTTGGGGGTGGGGCTGGCCAACTTCGTCCGCCGGACTCGGAATGGCGCGAGACTTTGCGAGGCGCCTCCGTGTGCCAAAAATAGGCGCGGGCACAGCCGCGCCAAAATACCCGCCCGAAGGCCGGGCGCCAAGTTCGTCCAGCGGAAAAAGGCCACAAAAGCGGGTGGGCTATAGCCTTGGGGGTGGGGCTGGCCGACTTCGTCCGCCGGACTCGGAATGGCGCGAGACTTTGCGAGGCGCCTCCGTGTGCCAAAAATAGGCGCAGCACAGCCGCGCCAAAAATACCCGCCCGAAGGCCGGGCGCCAAGTTCGTCCAGCGGAAAAAGGCCACAAAAGCGGGTGGGCTATAGCCTTGGGGGTGGGGCTGGCCGACTTCGTCCGCCGGACTCGGAATGGCGCGAGACTTTGCGAGGCGCCTCCGTGTGCCAAAAATAGGCGCGGGCACAGCCGCGCCAAAAATACCCGCCCGAAGGACCGGGAGCCAAGTTCGTCCAGCGGAAAAAGGCCACAAAAACTGGTGGGCTATAGCCTTGGGTGTGCGGGCTGGCCACATACGTCCGCCGGACTCGGAATGGCGCGAGACTTTGCGAGGCGCCACCGTCTGCCAAAAATAGGCCGCGGCCAGTAGTGCCCCCGCCCGAAGGCCGGGGCGCCAAGTTCGTCCAGCGGAAAAAGGCCACAAAAACGGGTGGGCTATAGCCTTGGGGGGTGGGGCTGGCCGACTTCGTCCGCCGGCCTCGGAATGGCGCGAGACTTTGCTAGGCGCCTCCGTGTGCCAAAAATAGGACGCAGGCACAGCCGCGCCCAAAAATACCCGCCCGAAGGCCGGGGCGCTAAGTTCGTCCAGCGGAAAAAGGCCACAAAAACGGGGGGGCTTTAGCCTTGGGGGGTGGGGGTGGCATACTTCGTCCGCCGGACTCGGAATGGCGCGAGACTTTACGAGGGGCCTCCGTGTGCCAAAAATAGGCCGCGGGCACAGCCGCGCCCAAAAATACCCGCCCGAAGGCCGGGGCGCCAAGTTCGTCCAGCGGAAAAAGGCCACAAAAACGGGTGGGCTATAGCCTTGGGGGGTGGGGGTGGCCGACTTCGTCCGCCGGCCTCGGAATGGCACGAAACTTTGCGAGGCACCTCCGTGTGCCAAAAATAGGACGCAGGCACAGCCGCGCCCAAAAATACCCGCCCGAAGGCCGGGGCGCCAAGTTCGTCCAGCGGAAAAAGGCCACAAAAACGGGTGGGCTATAGCCTTGGGGGTTGGGGCTGGCCGACTTCGTCCGGCGGACTAGGAATGGCGCGAGACTTTGCGAGGCGCCTCCGTGTGCCAAAAATAGGCCGCGGGCACAGCCGCGCCCAAAAATACCCGCCCGAAGGCCGGGGCGCCAAGTTCGTCCAGCGGAAAAAGGCCACAAAAACGGGTGGGCTATAGCCTTGGGGGTGGGGCTGGCCGACTTCGTCCGCCGGACTCGGAATGGCGCGAGACTTTGCGAGGCGCCTCCGTGTGCCAAAAATAGGCCGCGGGCACAGCCGCGCCCAAAAATACCCGCCCGAAGGCCGCGGCGCCAATTTCGTCCAGCGGAAAAAGGCCACAAAAACGGGTGGGCTATAGCCTTGGCGGGTGGGGCTGGCCAACTTCGTCCGCCGGACTCGGAATGGCGCGAGACTTTGCGAGGCGCCTCTGTGTGCCAAAAATAGGCGCGGGCACAGCCGCGCCAAAATACCCGCCCGAAGGCCGGGCGCCAAGTTCGTCCAGCGGAAAAAGACCACAAAACCGGGTGGGCTATAGCCTTGTGGGTGGGGTTGGCCAACTTCGTCCGCCGGACTCGGAATTGCGCGAGATTTTGCGAGGCGCCTCCGTGTGCCAAAAATAGGCCGCGGCACAGCCGCGCCCAAAAATACCGCCCCAAGGCCGGGCGCCAAGTTCGTCCAGCGGAAAAAGGCCACAAAAGCGGGTGGGCTATAGCCTTGGGCGGTGGGGCTGGCCGACTTCGTCCGCCGGACTCGGAATGGCGCGAGACTTTGCGAATCGCCTCCGTGTGCCAAAAATAGGCCGCGGGCACAGCCGCGCCAAAATACCGCCCGAAGGCCGGGCGCCAAGTTCGTCCAGCGGAAAAAGGCCACAAAAGCGGGTGGGCTATAGCCTTGGGGGGTGGGGCTGGCCGACTTCGTCCGCCGGACTCGGAATGGCGCGAGACTTTGCGAGGCACCTCCGTGTGCCAAAAATAGGCGCGGGCACAGCCGCGCCAAAAATACCCGCCGAAGGCCGGGCGCCAAGTTCGTCCAGCGGAAAAAGGCCACAAAAGCGGGTGGGCTATAGCCTTAGGGGGTGGGGCTGGCCGACTTCGTCCGCCGGACTCGGAATGGCGCGAGACTTTGCGAGGGCCTCCGTGTCCCAAAAATAGCCCGCGGCACAGCCGCGCCCAAAAATACCCGCCCGAAGGCCGGGGCGCCAAGTTCGTCCAGCGGAAAAAGGCCACAAAAACGGGTGGGCTATAGCCTTGGGGGGTGGGGCTGGCCGACTTCGTCCGCCGGACTCGGAATGGCGCGAGACTTTGCGAGGCGCCTCCGTGTGCCAAAAATAGGCCGCAGGCACAGCCGCGCCCAAAAATACCCGCCCGAAGGCCGGGGCGCCAAGTTCGTCCAGCGGAAAAAGGCCACAAAAGCGGGTGGGCTATAGCCTTGGGGGGTGGGGCTGGCCAACTTCGTCCGCCGGCCTCGGAATGGCGCGAGACTTTGCGAGGCGCCTCCGTGTGCCAAAAATAGGCCGCGGGCACAGCCGCGCCCAATAATACCCGCCCGAAGGCCGGGGCGCCAAGTTCGTCCAGCGGAAAAAGGCCACAAAAACGGGTGGGCTATAGCCTTGGGGGTGGGGCTGGCAAACTTCGTCCGCCGGACTCGGAATGGCGCGAGAGTTTGCGAGGCGCCTCCGTGTGCCAAAAATAGGCGCAGGCACAGCCGCGCCAAAAACCCGCCCCAAGGCCGGGCGCCAAGTTCGTCCAGCGGAAAAAGGCCACAAACTCGCGTGGGCCATAGCCTCTGGGGGTGGGGCAGGCCCACTACGTCCGCATGAGTCGGAATGGCGCGAGACTTTGCGAGGCGACTCCGTGTGCCAAAAATAGGCAGCAGGCACAGCCGCGCCAAAAATACCCGCCCGAAGGCCGGGCGCCAAGTTCGTCCAGCGGAAAAAGGCCACAAAAGCGGGTGGGCTATAGCCTTGGGGGTGGGGCTGGCCAACTTCGTCCGCGGACTCGGAATGGCGCGAGACTTTTCGAGGCGCCTACGTGTACCAAAAATGGACCGCGGGCACAGCCGCGCCAAAAAATACCCGCCCGAAGGCCGGGCCGCCAACGTCGTCCAGCGGTAAAAGGCCACAAAAACGGGTGGGCTATAGCCTTGGGGGGTGGGGCTGGCCAACTTCGTCCGCCGGACTCGGAATGGCGCGAGACTTTGCGAGGCGCCTCCGTGTGCCAAAAATAGGCCGCGGGCACAGCCGCGCTCAAAAATACCCGCCCGAAGGCCGGGGCGCCAAGTTCGTCCAGCGGAAAAAGGCCCCAAAAACGGGTGGGCTATAGCCTTGGGGGGTGGGGCTGGCCAACTTCGTCCGCCGGACTCGGAATGGCGCGAGACTTTGCGAGGCACCTCCGTGTGCCAAAAATAGGCCGCAGGCACAGCCGCGCAGAAAAATACCCACCCGAAGGCCGCGGCTCCAAGATCGTCCAGCGGAAAATGGCAACAAAATCGGGTGGGCTATCGCCTCGCGGGGTGTGGCTGGCCATCTTGGTCCGCCGGACTCGGTATGGCGCGAGACTTTGCGAGGCTGCTCCGTGTGCCAAAAATAGGCCGGGCACAGCCGCGCCAAAATACCCGCCCGAAGGCCGGGCGCCAAGTTCGTCCAGCGGAAAAAGGCCACAAAAACGGGTGGGCTATAGCCTTGGGGGTGGCGCTGGCCAACTTCGTCCGCCGGACTCGGAATGGCGCGAGACTTTGTGAGGCCCCTCCGTGTGCCAAAAATAAGCAGCGGGCACAGCCGCGCCAAAATACCCGCCCGAAGGCCGGGCGCCAAGTTCGTCCAGCGGAAAAAGGCCACAAAAGCGGGTGGGCTATAGCCTTGGGGGTGGGGCTGGCCAACTTCGTCCGCCGGACTCGGAATGGCGAGAGACTTTGCGAGGCACCTCCGTGTGCCAAAAATAGGCGCAGGCACAGCGCGCCCAAAAATACCCGCCGAAGGCCGGGCGCCAAGTTCGTCCAGCGGAAAAAGGCCACAAAAGCGGGTGGGCTATAGCCTTGGGGGTGGGGCTGGCCAACTTCGTCCGCCGGACTCGGAATGGCGCGAGACTTTGCGAGGTGCCACCGTGTGCCAAAAATAGGCCGCGGGCAGCCGCGCCAAAATACCCGCCGAAGGCCGGGCGCCAAGTTCGTCCAGCGGAAAAAGGCCACAAAAGCGGGTGGGCTATAGCCTTGGGGGTGGGGCTGGCCAACTTCGTCCGCGGACTCGGAATGGCGCGAGACTTTGCGAGGCGCCTCCGTGTGCCAAAAATAGGCCGCGGCACAGCCGCGCCAAAAATACCCGCCCGAAGGCCGGGCGCCAAGTTCGTCCAGCGGAAAAAGGCCACAAAAGCGGGTGGGCTATAGCCTTGGGGGTGGGGCTGGCCAACTTCGTCCGCGGACTCGGAATGGCGCGAGACTTTGCGAGGCGCCTCCGTGTGCCAAAAATAGGCGCGGGCACAGCCGCGCCCAAAAATACCCGCCCGAAGGCCGGGCGCCAAGTTCGTCCAGCGGAAAAAGGCCACAAAAGCGGGTGGGCTATAGCCTTGGGGGTGGGGCTGGCCAACTTCGTCCGCGGACTCGGAATGGCGCGAGACTTTGCGAGGCGCCTCCGTGTGCCAAAAATAGGCCGCGGGCACAGCCGCGCCAAAATACCCGCCCGAAGGCCGGGCGCCAAGTTCGTCCAGCGGAAAAAGGCCACAAAAGCGGGTGGGCTATAGCCTTGGGGGTGGGGCTGGCCAACTTCGTCCGCCGGACTCGGAATGGCGCGAGACTTTGCGAGGCACCTCCGTGTGCCAAAAATAGGCGCGGCACAGCCGCGCCAAAAATACCCGCCCGAAGGCCGGGCGCCAAGTTCGTCCAGCGGAAAAAGGCCACAAAAGCGGGTGGGTTATAGCGTTGGGGGTGGGGCTGGCCAACTTCGTCCGCCGGACTCGGAATGGCGCGAGACTTTGCGAGGCACCTCCGTGTCCCAAAAATAGGCCGCGGGCACAGCCGCGCCAAAAATACCCGCCCGAAGGCCGGGCGCCAAGTTCGTCCAGCGGAAAAAGGCCACAAAAGCGGGTGGGCTATAGCCTTGGGGGTGGGGCTGGCCAACTTCGTCCGCCGGACTCGGAATGGCGCGAGACTTTGCGAGGCGCCTCCGTGTGCCAAAAATAGGCGCGGGCACAGCCGCGCCAAAAATACCCGCCCGAAGGCCGGGCGCCAAGTTCGTCCAGCGGAAAAAGGCCACAAAAGCGGGTGGGCTATAGCCTTGGGGGTGGGGCTGGCCAACTTCGTCCGCCGGACTCGGAATGGCGCGAGACTTTGCGAGGCCTCCGTGTGCCAAAAATAGGCCGCGGCACAGCCGCGCCCAAAATACCCGCCCGAAGGCGGGCGCCAAGTTCGTCCAGCGGAAAAAGGCCACAAAAGCGGGTGGGCTATAGCCTTGGGGGTGGGGCTGGCCAACTTCGTCCGCCGGACTCGGAATGGCGCGAGACTTTGCGAGGCGCCTCCGTGTGCCAAAAATAGGCCGCGGGCACAGCCGCGCCAAAAATACCCGCCCGAAGGCCGGGCGCCAAGTTCGTCCAGCGGAAAAAGGCCACAAAAGCGGGTGGGCTATAGCCTTGGGGGTGGGGCTGGCCAACTTCGTCCGCCGGACTCGGAATGGCGCGAGATTTTGCGAGGCACCTCCGTGTGCCAAAAATAGGCGCGGGCACAGCCGCGCCCAAAATATACCGCCCGAAGGCCGGGCGCCAAGTTCGTCCAGCGGAAAAAGGCCACAAAAGCGGGTGGGCTATAGCCTTGGGGGTGGGGCTGGCCAACTTCGTCCGCGGACTCGGAATGGCGCGAGACTTTGCGAGGCGCCTCCGTGTGCCAAAAATAGGCGCGGGCACAGCCGCGCCCAAAATACCCGCCCGAAGGCCGGGCGCCAAGTTCGTCCACCGGAAAAAGGCCACACAACCCGGTGGGCTATTGCCTTGGGGGGTGGGGCGGGCCAACTTCTGCCGCCTGACGCGGATTGGCGCGAGACTTTGCGAGGCACCTCCGTGTGCCAAAAATAGGCGCGGGCACAGCCGCGCCCAAAATACCCGCCCGAAGGCCGGGCGCCAAGTTCGTCCAGCGGAAAAAGGCCACAAAAGCGGGTGGGCTATAGCCTTGGGGGTGGGGCTGGCCAACCGTCCGCCGGACTCGGAATGGCGCGAGACTTTGCGAGGCGCCTCCGTGTGCCAAAAATAGGCCGCGGCACAGCCGCGCCCAAAAATAACCCCCCGAAGGCCGGGGCGCCAAGTTCGTCCAGCGGAAAAAGGCCACAAAAGCGGGTGGGCTATAGCCTCGGGAGGTGGGGCTGGCCAACTTCGTCCGCCGGACTTGGAATGGCGCGAGACATTGCGAGTGGCCTCCGTGTGCCAAAAATAAGCCGCGGGCACAGCCGTGCCCAAAAATAACCGCCCGAAGGCCGGGGCGCCACTTCCGACCCGCGTAAAACGGCCACAAAACCGGGTGGGCTATCGCCTTGGGGGTGGGGCTGGCCCACTTCGTCCGCCGGACTCGGAATGGCGCGAGACTTTGCGAGGGGCCTTCGTGTGCCAAAAATAGGCCGCGGGTACAGCCGCGCCCATAAATACCCGCCCGAAGGCCGGGGCGCCAAGTTCGTCCAGCGGAAAAAGGGCACAAAAACGGGTGCGCTATAGCCTTGGGGGGTGGGTCTGGCCGACTTCGTCCGCCGGACTCGAAATGGCGCGAGACTTTATGAGGGCCCTCCGTGTGCCAAAAATAGGCCGCGGGCACAGCCGCGCCCAAAAATAACCGCCCGAAGGCCGGGGCGCCAAGTTCATCCAGCGGAAAAAGGCCACAAAAACGGGTGGGCTATCGCCTTGGGGGTGGGGCTGGCCAACCGTCCGCCGGACTCGGAATGGCGCGAGACTTTGCGAGGGGCCTCCGTGTGCCAAAAATAGGCCGCGGGCACAGCCGCGCCCAAAATACCGCCCGAAGGCCGGGCGCCAAGTTCGTCCAGCGGAAAAAGGCCACAAAAGCGGGTGGGCTATAGCCTTGGGGGTGGGGCTGGCCAACCGTCCGCCGGACTCGGAATGGCGCGAGACTTTGCGAGGGCCTCCGTGTGCCAAAAATAGGCGCGGGCACAGCCGCGCCCAAAAATAACCCGCCCGAAGGCCGGGCGCCAAGTTCGTCCAGCGGAAAAAGGCCACAAAAGCGGGTGGGCTATAGCCTTGGGGGTGGGGCTGGCCAACTTCGTCCGCGGACTCGGAATGGCGCGAGACTTTGCGAGGCCTCCGTGTGCCAAAAATAGGCCGCGGGCACAGCCGCGCCAAAAATACCCGCCCGAAGGCCGGGCGCCAAGTTCGTCCAGCGGAAAAAGGCCACAAAGCGGGTGGGCTATAGCCTTGGGGGTGGGGCTGGCCAACCGTCCGCCGCGGACTCGGAATGGCGCGAGACTTTGCGAGGCACCTCCGTGTGCCAAAAATAGGCGCGGGCACAGCCGCGCCAAAATACCGCCCGAAGGCCGGGCGCCAAGTTCGTCCAGCGGAAAAAGGCCACAAAAGCGGGTGGGCTATAGCCTTGGGGGTGGGGCTGGCCAACCGTCCGCCGGACTCGGAATGGCGCGAGACTTTGCGAGGCACCTCCGTGTGCCAAAAATAGGCCGCGGGCACAGCCGCGCCAAAATACCGCCGAAGGCCGGGCGCCAAGTTCGTCCAGCGGAAAAAGGCCACAAAAGCGGGTGGGCTATAGCCTTGGGGGTGGGGCTGGCCAACCGTCCGCGGACTCGGAATGGCGCGAGACTTTGCGAGGCCTCCGTGTGCCAAAAATAGGCGCAGGGCACAGCCGCGCCCAAAATAACCGCCCGAGGCCGGGCGCCAAGTTCGTCCAGCGGAAAAAGGCCACAAAAGCGGGTGGGCTATAGCCTTGGGGGTGGGGCTGGCCAACCGTCCGCCGGACTCGGAATGGCGCGAGACTTTGCGAGGCGCCTCCGTGTGCCAAAAATAGGCCGCGGCACAGCCGCGCCAAAAATACCGCGCCGAAGGCCGGGCGCCAAGTTCGTCCAGCGGAAAAAGGCCACAAAAGCGGGTGGGCTATAGCCTTGGGGGTGGGGCTGGCCAACCGTCCGCGGACTCGGAATGGCGCGAGACTTTGCGAGGCACCTCCGTGTGCCAAAAATAGGCCGCGGCACAGCCGCGCAAAAATACCGCCCGAAGGCCGGGCGCCAAGTTCGTCCAGCGGAAAAAGGCCACAAAAGCGGGTGGGCTATAGCCTTGGGGGTGGGGCTGGCCAACCGTCCGCCGGACTCGGAATGGCGCGAGACTTTGCGAGGCACCTCCGTGTGCCAAAAATAGGCCGCGGGCACAGCCGCGCCCAAAATACCGCCCGAAGGCCGGGCGCCAAGTTCGTCCAGCGGAAAAAGGCCACAAAAGCGGGTGGGCTATAGCCTTGGGGGTGGGGCTGGCCAACTTCGTCCGCCGGACTCGGAATGGCGCGAGACTTTGCGAGGGCCTCCGTGTGCCAAAAATAGGCCGCGGGCACAGCCGCGCCCAAAATAACCGCCGAAGGCCGGGCGCCAAGTTCGTCCAGCGGAAAAAGGCCACAAAAGCGGGTGGGCTATAGCCTTGGGGGTGGGGCTGGCCAACTTCGTCCGCGGACTCGGAATGGCGCGAGACTTTGCGAGGGCCTCCGTGTGCCAAAAATAGGCGCGGGCACAGCGCGCGCCCAAAATACCGCCCGAAGGCCGGGCGCCAAGTTCGTCCAGCGGAAAAAGGCCACAAAAGCGGGTGGGCTATAGCCTTGGGGGTGGGGCTGGCCAACCGTCCGCGGACTCGGAATGGCGCGAGACTTTGCGAGGGCCTCCGTGTGCCAAAAATAGGCCGCGGGCACAGCCGCGCCAAAAATAACCGCCCGAAGGCCGGGCGCCAAGTTCGTCCAGCGGAAAAAGGCCACAAAAGCGGGTGGGCTATAGCCTTGGGGGTGGGGCTGGCCAACTTCGTCCGCGGACTCGGAATGGCGCGAGACTTTGCGAGGCGCCTCCGTGTGCCAAAAATAGGCGCGGGCACAGCCGCGCCAAAAATACCGCCCGAAGGCCGGGCGCCAAGTTCGTCCAGCGGAAAAAGGCCACAAAAGCGGGTGGGCTATAGCCTTGGGGGTGGGGCTGGCCAACCGTCCGCGGACTCGGAATGGCGCGAGACTTTGCGAGGGCCTCCGTGTGCCAAAAATAGGCCGCGGGCACAGCCGCGCCAAAAATAACCCCCGAAGGCCGGGCGCCAAGTTCGTCCAGCGGAAAAAGGCCACAAAAGCGGGTGGGCTATAGCCTTGGGGGTGGGGCTGGCCAACTTCGTCCGCGGACTCGGAATGGCGCGAGACTTTGCGAGGCGCCTCCGTGTGCCAAAAATAGGCCGCGGGCACAGCCGCGCCCAAAATACCCGCCCGAAGGCCGGGCGCCAAGTTCGTCCAGCGGAAAAAGGCCACAAAAGCGGGTGGGCTATAGCCTTGGGGGTGGGGCTGGCCAACCGTCCGCGGACTCGGAATGGCGCGAGACTTTGCGAGGCACCTCCGTGTGCCAAAAATAGGCCGCGGGCACAGCCGCGCCAAAAATAACCGCCCGAAGGCCGGGCGCCAAGTTCGTCCAGCGGAAAAAGGCCACAAAAGCGGGTGGGCTATAGCCTTGGGGGTGGGGCTGGCCAACCGTCCGCCGGACTCGGAATGGCGCGAGACTTTGCGAGGCGCCTCCGTGTGCCAAAAATAGGCCGCGGGCACAGCCGCGCCAAAATAACCGCCCGAAGGCCGGGCGCCAAGTTCGTCCAGCGGAAAAAGGCCACAAAAGCGGGTGGGCTATAGCCTTGGGGGTGGGGCTGGCCAACCGTCCGCCGGACTCGGAATGGCGCGAGACTTTGCGAGGCACCTCCGTGTGCCAAAAATAGGCCGCGGGCACAGCCGCGCCCAAAAATACCGCCCGATGGCCGGGGCGCCAAGTTCGTCCAGCGGTAAAAGGCCACAAAAACGGGTGGGCAATAGCCGTGGGGGGGGGGCTGTCCAACAGCGGCCGCCGGACGAGGACTGGGGCGAGACTTTGCGAGGCACCGCCGTGTGCCAAAAATAGGCGCGGGCACAGCCGCGCAAAAATACCCGCCCGAAGGCCGGGCGCCAAGTTCGTCCAGCGGAAAAAGGCCACAAAAGCGGGTGGGCTATAGCCTTGGGGGTGGGGCTGGCCAACGTCGTCCGCCGGACTCGGAATGGCGCAAGACTTTGCGAGGCACCTCCGTGTGCCAAAAATAGGCGCGGGCACAGCCGCGCCCAAAAATACCCGCCCGCAGGCCGGGGCGCCAAGTTCGTCCAGCGGAAAAAGGGCACAAAAGCGGGTGGGCTATAGCCTTGGGGGTGGGGCTGGCCAACTTCGTCCGCCGGACTCGGAATGGCGCGAGACTTTGCGAGGGCCTCCGTGTGCCAAAAATAGGCGCGGGCACAGCCGCGCCAAAATAACCGCCCGAAGGCCGGGCGCCAAGTTCGTCCAGCGGAAAAAGGCCACAAAAGCGGGTGGGCTATAGCCTTGGGGGTGGGGCTGGCCAACCGTCCGCGGACTCGGAATGGCGCGAGACTTTGCGAGGGCCTCCGTGTGCCAAAAATAGGCCGCGGGCACAGCCGCGCCAAAAATAACCGCCCGAAGGCCGGGCGCCAAGTTCGTCCAGCGGAAAAAGGCCACAAAAGCGGGTGGGCTATAGCCTTGGGGGTGGGGCTGGCCAACCGTCCGCGGACTCGGAATGGCGCGAGACTTTGCGAGGGCCTCCGTGTGCCAAAAATAGGCCGCGGGCACAGCCGCGCCAAAAATAACCGCCCGAAGGCCGGGCGCCAAGTTCGTCCAGCGGAAAAAGGCCACAAAAACGGGTGGGCTATAGCCTTGGGGGGTGGGGCTGGCCAACTTCGTCCGCCGGACTCGGAATGGCGCGAGACTTTGCGAGAGGCCTCCGTGTGCCAAAAATAGGCCGCGGGCACAGCCGCGCCCAAAAATAACCGCCCGAAGGCCGGGGCGCCAAGTTCGTCCAGCGGAAAAAGGCCACAAAAACGGGTGGGCTATAGCCTTGGGGGGTGGGGCTGGCCAACTTCGTCCGCCGGACTCGGAATGGCGCGAGACTTTGCGAGGGCCTCCGTGTGCCAAAAATAGGCCGCGGGCACAGCCGCGCCCAAAAATAACCGCCCGAAGGCCGGGGCGCCAAGTTCGTCCAGCGGAAAAAGGCCACAAAAACGGGTGGGCTATAGCCTTGGGGGGTGGGGCTGGCCAACTTCGTCCGCCGGACTCGGAATGGCGCGAGACTTTGCGAGGGGCCTCCGTGTGCCAAAAATAGGCCGCGGGCACAGCCGCGCCCAAAAATAGCCGCCCGAAGGCCGGGCGCCAAGTTCGTCCAGCGGAAAAAGGCCACAAAAACGGGTGGGCTATAGCCTTGGGGGTGGGGCTGGCCAACTCGTCCGCCGGACTCGGAATGGCGCGAGACTTTGCGAGGCGCCTCCGTGTGCCAAAATTAGGCCGCGGCACAGCCGCGCCCAAAAATAACCGCCCGAAGGCCGGGCGCCAAGTTCGTCCAGCGGAAAAAGGCCACAAAACGGGTGGGCTATAGCCTTGGGGGTGGGGCTGGCCAACTCGTCCGCCGGACTCGGAATGGCGCGAGACTTTGCGAGGGCCTCCGTGTGCCAAAAATAGGCCGCGGGCACAGCCGCGCCAAAAATAACCGCCCGAAGGCCGGGCGCCAAGTTCGTCCAGCGGAAAAAGGCCACAAAACGGGTGGGCTATAGCCTTGGGGGTGGGGCTGGCCAACCGTCCGCCGGACTCGGAATGGCGCGAGACTTTGCGAGGCACCTCCGTGTGCCAAAAATAGGCCGCGGCACAGCCGCGCCAAAAATAACCGCCCGAAGGCCGGGCGCCAAGTTCGTCCAGCGGAAAAAGGCCACAAAAGCGGGTGGGCTATAGCCTTGGGGGTGGGGCTGGCCAACTTCGTCCGCCGGACTCGGAATGGCGCGAGACTTTGCGAGGCACCTCCGTGTGCCAAAAATATGCCGCGGGCACAGCCGCGCTAAAAATAACCGCCCGAAGGCCGGGCGCCAAGTTCGCCCAGCGGAAAAAGGCCACAAAACGGGTGGGCTATAGCCTTGGGGGTGGGGCTGGCCAACCGTCCGCCGGACTCGGAATGGCGCGAGACTTTGCGAGGGCCTCCGTGTGCCAAAAATAGGCGCGGGCACAGCCGCGCCAAAAATAACCGCCCGAAGGCCGGGCGCCAAGTTCGCCCAGCGGAAAAAGGCCACAAAAACGGGTGGGCTATAGCCTTGGGGGTGGGGCTGGCCAACTTCGTCCGCCGGACTCGGAATGGCGCGAGACTTTGCGAGGGGCCTCCGTGTGCCAAAAATAGGCCGCGGGCACAGCCGCACCCAAAAATAACCGCCCGAAGGCCGGGCCGCCAAGTTCGTCCAGCGGAAAAAGGCCACAAAAACGGGTGGGCTATAGCCTTGGGGGTGGGGCTGGCCAACTTCGTCCGTCGGACTCGGAATGGCGCGAGACTTTGCGAGGGGGCCTCCATGTGCCAAAAATAGGCCGCGGACACAGCCGCGCCCAAAAATAACTGCCCGAAGGCCGGGCGCGACGTTCGTCCAGCGGAAAAAGCCCACAAAACCGGGTGGGCTATAGCCTTGGGGGGTGGGGCTGGCCCACTTCGTCCGCCGGACTCGGAATGGCGCGAGACTTTGCGAGGGGCCTCCGTGTGCCAAAATAGGCCGCGGGCACAGCCGCGCCCAAAAATAACCGCCCGAAGGCCGGGGCGCCAAGTTCGTCCAGCGGAAAAAGGCCACAAAAACGGGTGGGCTATAGCCTTGGGGGGTGGGGCTGGCCAACTTCGTCCGCCGGAATCGGAATGGCGCGAGACTTTGCGAGGGGCCTCGGTGCGCCAAAAATAGGCTGCGGGCACAGCCGCGCCCAAAAATAACTGCCCGAAGGCCGGGGCGCCAAGTTCGTCCAGCGGAAAAAGGCCACAAAAACGGGTGGGCTATAGCCTTGGGGGGTGGGGCTGGCCAACTTCGTCCGCCGGACTCGGAATGGCACGAGACTTTGCGAGGGACCTCCGTGTGCCAAAAATTGGCCGTGGGCACAGCCGCACCTAAAAATACCCACCCGAAGGCCGGGGCGCCAAGTTCGTCCAGCGGAAAAAGGCAACAAAAACGGGTGGGCTATATAGCCTTGGGGGGCGGGGCTTGCCAAATTCGTCCGCCGGACTCGGAATGGCGCGAGACTTTGCGAGGCGCCTCCGTGTGCCAAAAATAGGCCGCGGGCACAGCCGCGCCCAAAAATACCCGCCCGAAGGCCGGGGCGCCAAGTTCGTCCAGCGGAAAAAGGCCACAAAAACGGGTGGGCTATAGCCTTGGGGTGTGGGGCTGGCCATCTTCGTCCGCCGGACTCGGAATGGCGCGAGACTTTGCGAGGTGCCTCCGTGTGCCAAAAATAGGCCGCGGGCACAGCCGCGCCCAAAAATACCCGCCCGAAGGCCGGGGCGCCAAGTTCGTCCAGCGGAAACAGGCCACAAAAACGGGTGGGCTATAGCCTTGGGGGTGGGGCTGGGCAACTTCGTCCTCCGGACTCAGAATGGCGCGAGACTTTGCGAGGGCCTCCGTGTGCCAAAAATAGGCCGCGGGCACAGCCGCGCCAAAAATAACCGCCCGAAGGCCGGGCGCCAAGTTCGTCCAGCGGAAAAAGGCCACAAAAGCGGGTGGGCTATATAGCCTTGGGGGTGGGGCTGGCCAACTCGTCCGCCGGACTCGGAATGGCGCGAGACTTTGCGAGGGGCCTCCGTGTGCCAAAAATAGGCTGCGGGCACAGCCGCGCGCGAAAGTGACCGCGCGAAGGCCGGGGAGACACGTTCGTCCAGCGGGACAAGGCCACACGAAGGGGTGGGCTATAGCCGGGGGGGGGGGGGCTGGCCGAGTTCGTCCGCCGGACTCGGAATGGCGCGAGACTTGGCGAGGGGCCTCCGTGTGCCAAAAATAGGCTGCGGGCACAGCCACGCCAAAATAACCGCCCGAAGGCCGGGCGCCAAGTTCGTCCAGCGGAAAAAGGCCACAAAAGCGGGTGGGCTATAGCCTTGGGGGTGGGGCTGGCCAACCGTCCGCCGGACTCGGAATGGCGCGAGACTTTGCGAGGGCCTCCGTGTGCCAAAAATAGGCGCGGGCACAGCCGCGCCAAAAATAACCGCCCGAAGGCCGGGGCGCCAAGTTCGTCCAGCGGAAAAAGGCCACAAAAACGGGTGGGCTATAGCCTTGGGGGGTGGGGCTGGCCAACTTCGTCCGCCGGACTCGGAATGGCGCGAGACTTTGCGAGGGGCCTCCATGTGAAAAAATAGGCCGCGGGCACAGCCGCGCCCAAAAATAACCGCCCGAAGGCCGGGGCGCCAAGTTCGTCCAGCGGAAAAAGGCCACAAAAACGGGTGGGCTATAGCCTTGGGGGGTGGGGCTGGCCAACTTCGTCCGCCGGACTCGGAATGGCGCGAGACTTTGCGAGGGGCCTCCGTATGCCAAAAATAGGCCGCGGGCACAGCCACGTCCAAAAATAACTGCCCGAAGGCCGGGGCGCCAAGTTCGTCCAGCGGAAAAAGGCCACAAAAACGGGTGGGCTATAGCCTTGGGGGGTGGGGCTGGCCAACTTCGTCCGCCGGACTCGGAATGGCGCGAGACTTTGCGAGGGGCCTCCGTGTGCCAAAAATAGGCGGCGGGCACAGCCGCGACAAAAATAACCGCCCGAAGGCCGGGGTGCCAAGTTCGTCCAGCGGAAAAAGGCCACAAAAACGGGTGGGCTATAGCCTTGGGGGTGGGGCTGGCCAACTTCGTCCGCCGGACTCGGAATGGCGCGAGACTTTGCGAGGGGCCTCCGTGTGCCAAAAATAGGCTGCGGGCACAGCCGCGCCCAAAAATAACCGCCCGAAGGCCGGGGCGCCAAGTTCGTCCAGCGGAAAAAGGCCACAAAAACGGGTGGGCTATATAGCCTTGGGGGGTGGGGCTGCCCAACTTCGTCCGCCGGACTCGGAATGGCGCGAGACTTTGCGAGGGGCCTCCGTGTGAAAAAATAGGCCGCGGGCACAGCCGCGCCCAAAAATAACCGCCCGAAGGCCGGGGCGCCAAGTTCGTCCAGCGGAAAAAGGCCACAAAAACGGGTGGGCTATAGCCTTGGGGGGTGGGGCTGGCCAACTTCGTCCGCCGGAATCGGAATGGCGCGAGACTTTGCGAGGGGCCTCCATGTGAAAAAATAGGCCGCGGGCACAGCCGCGCCCAAAAATAACCGCCCGAAGGCTGGGGCGCCAAGTTCGTCCAGCGGGAAAAGGGCACAAAAACGGGTGGGCTATATAGCCTTGGGGGGTGGGGCTGCCCAACTTCGTCCGCCGGACTCGGAATGGCGCGAGACTTTGCGAGGGGCCTCCGTGTGCCAAAAATAGGCCGCGGGCAAAGCCGCGCCAAAAATAACCGCCCGAAGGCCGGGGCGCCAAGTTCGTCCAGCGGAAAAAGGCCACAAAAACGGGTGGGCTATAACCTTGGGGGGTGGGGCTGGCCAACTTCGTCCGCCGAACTCGGAATGGCGCGAGACTTTGCGAGGGGCCTCCATGTGAAAAAATAGGCCGCAGGCACAGCCGCGCCCAAAAATAACCGCCCGAAGGCCTGGGCGCCAAGTTCGTCCAGCGGAAAAAGGCCACAAAAACGGGTGGGCTATAGCCTTGGGGGGTGGGGCTGGCCAACTTCGTCCGCCGGACTCGGAATGGCGCGAGACTTTGCGAGGCGCCTCCGTGTGCCAAAAATAGGCTGCGGGCACAGCCGCGCCCAAAAATACCCGCCCGAAGGCCGGGGCGCCAAGTTCGTCCAGCGGAAAAAGGCCACAAAAACGGGTGGGCTATAGCCTTGGGGTGTGGGGCTGGCCATCTTCGTCCGCCAGACTCGGAATGGCGCGAGACTTTGCGAGGCGCGTCCGTGTGCTAAAAATAGGTCGCGGGCACAGCCGCGCCCAAAAATACCCGCCCGAAGGCCGGGGCGCCAACTTCGTCCAGCGGAAAAAGGCCACAAAAACGGGTGGGCTATAGCCTTGGGGGGTGGGGCTGGCCAACTTCGTCCGCCGGAATCGGAATGGCGCGAGACTTTGCAAGGGGCCTCCATGTGAAAAAATAGGCCGCGGGCACAGCCGCGCCCAAAAATAACCACCCGAAGGCCGGGGCGCCAAGTTCATCCAGCGCGAAAAGGGCACAAAAACGGGTGGGCTATATAGCCTTGGGGGGTGGGGCTGCCCAACTTCGTCCGCCGGACTCGGAATGGCGCGAGACTTTGCGAGGGGCCTCCGTGTGCCAAAAATACGCCGCGGGCAAAGCCGCGCCAAAAATAACCGCCCGAAGGCCGGGGCGCCAAGTTCGTCCAGCGGAAAAAGGCCACAAAAACGGGTGGGCTATAACCTTGGGGGGTGGGGCTGGCCAACTTCGTCCGCCGAACTCGGAATGGCGCGAGACTTTGCGAGGCGCCTCCGTGTGCCAAAAATAGGCCGCGGGCACAGCCACGCCCAAAAATAACCGCCCGAAGGCCGGGGCGCCAAGTTCGTCCAGCGGAAAAAGGCCACAAAAACGGGTGGGCTATAGCCTTGCGGGGTGGGGCTGGCCAACTTCGTCCGCCGGACTCGGAATGGCACGGGACTTTGCGAGGGGCCTCCGTGTGCCAAAAATAGGCCGCGGGCACAGCCGCGCCCAAATATAACAGGCCGAAGGCCGGGGCGCCAAGTTCGTCCAGCGGAAAAAGGCCACAAAAACGGGTGGGCTATAGCCTTGGGGGGTGGGGCTGGCCAACTTCGTCCGCCGGACTCGGAATGGTGCGAGACTTTGCGAGGGGCCTCGGTGCGCCAAAAATAGGCTGCGGGCACAGCCGCGCCCAAAAATAACTGCCCGAAGGCCGGGGCGCCAAGTTCGTCCAGCGGAAAAAGGCCACAAAAACGGGTGGGCTATAGCCTTGGGGGGTGGGGATGGCCAACTTCGTCCACCGGACTCGGAATGGCGAGAGACTTTGCGAGGGGCCTCCGTTTGCCAAAAATAGGCCGCGGGCACAGCCGCGCCCAAATATAACCGCCCGAACGCCGGGGCGCCAAGTTCGTCCAGCGGAAAAAGGCCACAAAAACGGGTGGGCTATATAGCCTTGGGGGGTGGGGCTGCCCAACTTCGTCCGCCGGACTCGGAATGGCGCGAGACTTAGCGAGGGGCCTCCGTGTGCCAAAAATAGGCCGCGGGCACAGCCACGCCCAAAAATAACCGCCCGAAGGCCGGGGCGTTAAGTTCGTCCAGTGGAAAAAGGCCACAAAAACGAGTGGGCTATAGCCTTGGGGGGTGGGGCTGGCCAACATCGTCCGCCGGAATCGGAATGGCGCGAGACTTTGCGAGGGGCCTCCATGTGAAAAAATAGGCCGCGGGCACAGCCGCGCCCAAAAATAACCACCCGAAGGCCGGGGCGCCAAGTTCGTCCAGCGGGAAAAGGGCACAAAAACGGGTGGGCTATATAGCCTTGGGGGGTGGGGCTGCCCAACTTCGTCCGCCGGACTCGGAATGACGTGAGACTTTGCGAGGGGCCTCCGTGTGCCAAAAATAGGCCGCGGGCAAAGCCGCGCCAAAAATAACAGCCCGAAGGCCGGGGCGCCAAGTTCGTCCAGCGGAAAAAGGCCACAAAAACGGGTGGGCTATAGCCTTGCGGGGTGGGGCTGGCCCACTTCGTCCGCCGGACTCGGAATAGCGCGAGACTTTGCGAGGGGCCTCCGTGTCCCAAAAATAGGCCGCGGGCACAGCTGCACCCAAAAATAACCGCCCGAAGGCCGGGGCACCAAGTTCGTCCAGCGGAAAAAGGCCACAAAAACGGGTGGGCTATAGCCTTGGGGGGTGGGGCTGGCCAACTTCGTCCGCAGGACTCGGAATGCCGTGAGACTTTACGAGGGGCCTCCGTGTCCCAAAAATAGGCCGCGGGCACAGCCGCGCCCAAAAATAACCGCCCGAAGGCCGGGGCACCAAGTTCATCCAGCGGAAAAAGGCCACAAAAACGGGTGGGCTATAGCCTTGGGGGGTGGGGCTGGCCAACTTCGTCCGCCGGACTCGGAATGGCGCGAGACTTTGCGAGGGACCTCCGTGTGCCAAACATAGGCCGCGCGCACAGCTACGCCGAAAAATAACCGCCCGAAGGCCGGGGCGCCAAGTTCGTCCAGCGGAAAAAGGCCACAAAAACGGGTGGGCTATAGCCTTGGGTGGTGGGGCTGGCCAACTTCGTCCGCCGGACTCGGAATGGCACGAGACTTTGCGAGGGGCCTCCGTGTGCTAAAAATAGGCTTCGGGCACAGCCGAGCCCAAAAATAACTGCCCGAAGGCCGGGGCGCCAAGTTCGTCCAGCGGAAAAAGGCCACAAAAACGGGTGGGCTATAGCCTTGGGGGGTGGGGCTGGCCAACTTCGTCCGCCGGACTCGGAATGGCGCGAGACTTTGCGAGGGGCCTCCGTGTGCCAAAAATAGGCCACGGGCACAGCCGTGCCCAAAAAAAACCGCCCCAAGGCCGGGACGCCAAGTTCGTCCAGCGGAAAAAGGCCACAAAAACGGGTGGGCTATAGCCTTGGGGGGTGGGGCTGGCCAACTTCGTCCGCCGGACTCGGAATGGCGCAAAACTTTACGAGGGGCCTCCGTGTGCCAAAAATAGGCCGCGGACACAGCCACGCCCAAAAATAACCGCCCGAAGGCCGGGGCGCCAAGTTCGTCCAGCGGAAAAAGGCCACAAAAACGGGTGGGCTATAGCCTTGGGGGGTGGGGCTGGCCAACTTCGTCCGCCGGACTCGGAATGGCGCGAGAGTTATGCGAGGGGCCTCCGTGTGCCAAAAATAGTCCGCGGGCATAGCCGCGCCCAATAATAACCGCCCGAAGGCCGGGGCGCCAAGTTCGTCCAGCGGAAAAAGGCCACAAAAACGGGTGGGCTATAGCCTTGGGGGGTGGGGCTGGCCAACTTCGTCCGCCGGACTCGGAATGGCGCGAGAGTTTGCGAGGGTCCTCCGTGTGCCAAAAATAGTCCGCGGGCATAGCCGCGCCCAATAATAACCGCCCGAAGGCCGGGGCGCCAACTTCGTCCAGCGGAAAAAGGCCACAAAAACGGGTGGGCTATAGCCTTGGGGGGTGGGGCTGGCCAACTTTGTCCGCCGGACTCGGAATGGCGCGAGACTTTGTGAGGGGTCTCCGTGCACCAAAAATAGGCCGCGGGCACAGCCGCGCCCAAAAAGAACCGCCCGAAGGCCGGGGCGCCAAGTTCGTCCAGCGGAAAACGGCCACAAAAACGGGTGGGCTATAGCCTTGGGGGGTGGGGCTGGCCAACTTCGTCTGCCGGACTCGGAATGGCGCGAGACTTTGCGAGGGGCCTCCGTGTTCCAAAAATAGGCCGCGGACACAGCCGCGCTCAAAAATAACCGCCCGAAGGCCGGGGCGCCAAGTTCGTCCAGCGGAAAAAGGCCACAAAAACGGGTGGGCTATAGCCTTGGGGGGTGGGGCTGGCCAACTTCGTCCGCCGGACTCGGAATGGCGCGAGACTTTGTGAGGGGCCTCCGTGTACCAAAAATAGGCCACGGGAACAGCCACGCCCAAAAATAACCGCACGAAGGCCGGGGAACCAAGTTCGTTCAGCGGAAAAAGGCCAAAAAAACGGGTGGGCTATAGCCTTGGGGGTGGGGCTGGCCAACCCCCTCCGCCGGACTCGGAATGGCGCTAGACTTTGCGAGGGGCCTCCTTGTGCCAAAATAGGCCGCGGGCACAGCCGCGCCCAAAAATAACCGCCCGAAGGCCAGGGAGCCAAGTTCGTCCAGCGGAAAAAGGCCACAAAAACGTGTGGGCTATAGCCTTGGGGGGTGGGGCTGGCCAACTTCGTCCGCCGGACTCGGAATTGCGCGAGACTTTGCGAGGGGCCTCCGTGTGCCAAAACTAAGCCACAGGCACAGCCGCGCCCAAAAATAACCGCCCGAAGGCCGGGGCGCCAAGTTCGTCCAGCGGAAAAAGGCCACAAAAACGGGTGGGCTATAGCCTCTGGGGGTGGGGCTGGCCAACTTCGTCCGCCGCTCTCGGAATGGCGCGAGACTTTGCGAGTGGCTCCGTGTGCCAAAAATAGGCCGTGGGCACAGCCGCGCCCAAAAATAACCCCCTGAAGGCCGGGGCGCCAAGTTCTTCCAGCGGAAAAAGGCCACAAAAACGGGTGGGCTATAGCCTTCGGGGGTGGGGCTGGCCAACTTCGTCCGCCGCACTCGGAATGGCGCGAAACTTTACGAGTGGCCTCCGTGTGCCAAAAATAGGCCGCGGCCACAGCCGCATACAAAAATAACCGCCCGAAGGCCGGGGCGCCAAGTTCGTCCAGCGGAAAAAGGCCACAAAAACGGGTGGGCTATAGCCTTCGGGGGTGGGGCTGGCCCACTTCGTCCGCCGCACTCGGAATGGCGCGAAACTTTGCGAGGGGTCTCCGTGTGCCTAAAATAGGCCGCGGGCACAGCCGCGCCCAAAAATAACCGCCCGAAGGCCGGGGCGCCAAGTTCGTCCAGCGGAAAAAGGCCACAAACGGGGGGGGGCTATAGCCTTGGGGGTGGGGCTGGCCAACTCGTCCGCCGGACTCGGAATGGCGCGAGACTTTGCGAGGGCTCCGTGTGCCAAAAATAGGCCGCGGCACAGCCGCGCCAAAAATAATCGCCCGAAGGCCGGGCGCCAAGTTCGTCCAGCGGAAAAGGGCCGCTAATGGAGGTGGGCTATAGCCTTGGGGTGTGGGGCTGGCCAACTCCGTCAGCCGGTCTCGGAATGGCGCGTGACTTTGCGAGGTGCCTCCGTGTGCCAAAAATAGGGCGCGGGCACAGCCGCGCCCAGATAGACCGGGCCGAAGGCCGTGTCGCCAAGTTCGTCGAGCGTAAAAAGGCCACAAACCCGGGTGGGCTATTGCCTTGGGGGGTGGGCTGGCCAACTTCGTCCGCCGGACTCGGAATGGCGCGAGACTTTGCGAGGCACCTCCGTGTGCCAAAAATAGGCCGCGGGCACAGCCGCGCCAAAAAATACCCGCCCGAAGGCCGGGGCGCCAAGTTCGTCCAGCGGAAAAAGGCCACAAAAACGGGTGGGCTATAGCCTTGGGGGTGGGGATGGCCAACTTCGTCCGCCGGACTCGGAATGGTGCGAGACTTTGCGAGGTGCCTCCGTGTGCCAAAAATAGATCGCGGGCACAGCCGCGCCAAAAAAAACCCGCCCGAAGGCCGGGGCGCCAAGTTCGTCCAGCGGAAGAAGGCCACAAAAACGGGTGGGCTATAGCCTTGGGGGGTGGGGCTGGCCAACTTCGTCCGCCGGACTCGGAATGGCGCGAGACTTGGCGAGGCGCCCCCGTGTGCCAAAATAGGCCGCGGGCACAGCCGCGCCAAAAATACCCGCCCGAAGGCCGGGCGCCAAGTTCGTCCAGCGGAAAAAGGCCACAAAAACGGGTGGGCTATAGCCTTGGGGGTGGGGCTGGCCAACTTCGTCCGCCGGACTCGGAATGGCGCGAGACTTTGCGAGGCGCCTCCGTGTGCCAAAAATAGGCGCGGCACAGGCACAGCCGCGCCAAAAATACCCGCCCGAAGGCCGGGCGCCAAGTTCGTCCAGCGGAAAAAGGCCACAAAAGCGGGTGGGCTATAGCCTTGGGGGTGGGGCTGGCCAACTCGTCCGCCGGACTCGGAATGGCGCGAGACTTTGCGAGGCGCCTCCGTGTGCCAAAAATAGGCCGCGGGCACAGCCGCGCCCAAAATACCCGCCCGAAGGCCGGGCGCCAAGTTCGTCCAGCGGAAAAAGGCCACAAAAGCGGGTGGGCTATAGCCTTGGGGGTGGGGCTGGCCAACTTCGTCCGCCGGACTCGGAATGGCGCGAGACTTTGCGAGGCGCCTCCGTGTGCCAAAAATAGGCCGCGGGCACAGCCGCCCAAAATACCCGCCCGAAGGCCGGGCGCCAAGTTCGTCCAGCGGAAAAGGCCACAAAAGCGGGTGGGCTATAGCCTTGGGGGTGGGGCTGGCCAACCGTCCGCCGGACTCGGAATGGCGCGAGACTTTGCGAGGCGCCTCCGTGTGCCAAAAATAGGCCGCGGGCACAGCCGCGCCAAAATACCCGCCCGAAGGCCGGGCGCCAAGTTCGTCCAGCGGAAAAAGGCCACAAAAGCGGGTGGGCTATAGCCTTGGGGGTGGGGCTGGCCAAACCGTCCGCCGGACTCGGAATGGCGCGAGACTTTGCGAGGCGCCTCCGTGTGCCAAAAATAGGCCGCGGGCACAGCCGCGCCCAAAAATACCCGCCCGAAGGCCGGGCGCCAAGTTCGTCCAGCGGAAAAAGGCCACAAAAGCGGGTGGGCTATAGCCTTGGGGGTGGGGCTGGCCAACCGTCCGCCGGACTCGGAATGGCGCGAGACTTTGCGAGGCGCCTCCGTGTGCCAAAAATAGGCCGCGGGCACAGCCGCGCCAAAAATACCGCCCGAAGGCCGGGCGCCAAGTTCGTCCAGCGGAAAAAGGCCACAAAAGCGGGTGGGCTATAGCCTTGGGGGTGGGGCTGGCCAACCGTCCGCCGGACTCGGAATGGCGCGAGACTTTGCGGCGCCTCCGTGTGCCAAAAATAGGCCGCGGGCACAGCCGCGCCCAAAATACCCGCCCGAAGGCCGGGCGCCAAGTTCGTCCAGCGGAAAAAGGCCACAAAAGCGGGTGGGCTATAGCCTTGGGGGTGGGGCTGGCCAACTTCGTCCGCCGGACTCGGAATGGCGCGAGACTTTGCGAGGCGCCTCCGTGTGCCAAAAATAGGCCGCGGGCACAGCCGCGCCCAAAATACCCGCCCGAAGGCCGGGCGCCAAGTTCGTCCAGCGGAAAAAGGCCACAAAAGCGGGTGGGCTATAGCCTTGGGGGTGGGGCTGGCCAACTTCGTCCGCGGACTCGGAATGGCGCGAGACTTTGCGAGGCGCCTCCGTGTGCCAAAAATAGGCCGCGGGCACAGCCGCGCCAAAAATACCCGCCCGAAGGCCGGGCGCCAAGTTCGTCCAGCGGAAAAAGGCCACAAAAGCGGGTGGGCTATAGCCTTGGGGGTGGGGCTGGCCAACCGTCCGCCGGACTCGGAATGGCGCGAGACTTTGCAAGGCGTCTCCGTGTGCCAAAAATAGCCCGCGGGCACAGCCTCGCCCAAAATACCCGCCCGAAGGCCGGGCGCCAAGTTCGTCCAGCGGAAAAAGGCCACAAAAGCGGGTGGGCTATAGCCTTGGGGGTGGGGCTGGCCAACTTCGTCCGCCGTACACGGAATGGCGCTAGACTTTTAGAGGCTCCTCCGTGTGCCAAAAATAGGCCGCGGGCACAGCCGCGCCAAAAATACCGCCCGAAGGCCGGGCGCCAAGTTCGTCCAGCGGAAAAAGGCCACAAAAGCGGGTGGGCTATAGCCTTGGGGGTGGGGCTGGCCAACCGTCCGCCGGACTCGGAATGGCACGAGACTTTGCGAGACGCCTCCGTGTGCCAAAAATAGGCCGCGGGCACAGCCGCGTCCAAAATAGCCCGCCCGCAGGCCAGGGCACCAAGTTCGTCAAGCGGACAAGGGCCACAAAAGCGGGTGGGCTATAGCCTTGGGGGTGGGGCTGGCCAACCGTCCGCCGGACTCGGAATGGCTCGATACTTTGCGAGGCTCCTCCGTGTGCCAAAAATAGGCCGCGGGCACATCCGCGCCCAAAATACCCGCCCGAAGGCCGGGCGCCAAGTTCGTCCAGCGGAAAAAGGCCACAAAAGCGGGTGGGCTATAGCCTTGGGGGTGGGGCTGGCCAACTCGTCCGCCGGACTCGGAATGGCGCGAGACTTTGCGAGCGCCTCCATGTGCCAAAAATAGGCCGCGGGCACAGACGCGCACAAAAATACCCACCCGAAGGCCGGGGCGCCAAGTTCGTCCAGCGGAAAAACGCCACAAAATCGGGTGGGCTATAGCCAGCGGGGGTGTGGCTGGCAAAAATCGACCACCGGACTCTGAATGGTGCGAGCCTATGCTAGCCGCCTCCGTGTGCAAAAAATAGGCGCGGGCAAAGCCGCCGCGCCAAAAATCCCCCCCCGACGGCCGGGGCGCCATGTTCGTCCAGCGGAAAAAGGCCACAAAACCGGGTGGGCTATAGCCTTGGGGGTGGGGCTGGCCAACTTCGTCCGCCGGACTCGGAATGGCGCGAGACTTTGCGAGGCACCTCCGTGTGCCAAAAATAGGCCGCGGTCACATACGGTCCCAAATAGACCCGCCCGAAGACCGTGCGCCAAGTTCTTCCAGCGGAAATAGGCCACAAAAACGGTTGGGCTATAGCCTTGGGGGTGGGGCTGGCCAACCGTCCGCCGGACTCGGAATGGCGCGAGACTTTGCGAGGCGCCTCCGTGTGCCAAAAATAGGCGCGGGCACAGCCGCGCCAAAAATACCGCCCGAAGGCCGGGCGCCAAGTTCGTCCAGCGGAAAAAGGCCACAAAAGCGGGTGGGCTATAGCCTTGGGGGTGGGGCTGGCCAACTTCGTCCGCCGGACTCGGAATGGCGCGAGACTTTGCGAGGCGCCTCCGTGTGCCAAAAATAGGCGACAGGCACAGCCGCGCCCAAAAATACCCGCCCGAAGGCCGGGCACCAAGTTCGTCCAGCGGAAAAAGGCCACAAAAGCGGGTGGGCTATAGCCTTGGGGGTGGGGCTGGCCAACCGTCCGCCGGACTCGGAATGGCGCGAGACTTTGCGAGGCGCCTCCGTGTGCCAAAAATAGGCCGCGGGCACAGCCGCGCCAAAAATACCCGCCCGAAGGCCGGGCGCCAAGTTCGTCCAGCGGAAAAAGGCCACAAAAGCGGGTGGGCTATAGCCTTGGGGGTGGGGCTGGCCAACCGTCCGCGGACTCGGAATGGCGCGAGACTTTGCGAGGCGCCTCCGTGTGCCAAAAATAGGCGCGGGCACAGCCGCGCCAAAATACCCGCCCGAAGGCCGGGCGCCAAGTTCGTCCAGCGGAAAAAGGCCACAAAGCGGGTGGGCTATAGCCTTGGGGGTGGGGCTGGCCAACCGTCCGCCGGACTCGGAATGGCGCGAGACTTTGCGAGGCGCCTCCGTGTGCCAAAAATAGGCCGCGGGCACAGCCGCGCCAAAAATACCCGCCCGAAGGCCGGGCGCCAAGTTCGTCAAGCGCACAAATGCCACAAAAGCGTGTGGCCTATAGCCTTGGTGGGTGGGGATGGCCAACGACGTCCGCCGGAATCTGACAGGCGCGAGACTTTGCGAGGCGACTCCGTGTCACAAAAATAGGCTGCGGGCACAGCCGCGCCAAAAATACCCGCCCGAAGGCCGGGCGCCAAGTTCGTCCAGCGGAAAAAGGCCACAAAAGCGGGTGGGCTATAGCCTTGGGGGTGGGGCTGGCCAACCGTCCGCGGACTCGGAATGGCGCGAGACTTTGCGAGGCGCCTCCGTGTGCCAAAAATAGGCGCGGGCACAGCCGCGCCAAAATACCCGCCCGAAGGCCGGGCGCCAAGTTCGTCCAGCTGAAAAAGTCAACAAAACCGGGTTTGCTTTAGCCTTGGGGGGTGGTGCTGGCCAACTTCGTCCGGCGGTCTCGGTATGGCGCGAGACTTTTCGTGGCGCCTGCTTGTACCTAAAATAGGCCGCGGTCACATCCGCGCACAAAAATACCCGCCCGAAGGCCGGGCGCCAAGTTCGTCCAGCGGAAAAAGGCCACAAAAGCGGGTGGGCTATAGCCTTGGGGGTGGGGCTGGCCAACTTCGTCCGCCGGACTCGGAATGGCGCGAGACTTTGCGAGGCGCCTCCGTGTGCCAAAAATAGGCGCGGGCACAGCCGCGCCAAAAATACCCGCCCGAAGGCCGGGCGCCAAGTTCGTCCAGCGGAAAAAGGCCACAAAAGCGGGTGGGCTATAGCCTTGGGGGTGGGGCTGGCCAACCGTCCGCCGGACTCGGAATGGCGCGAGACTTTGCGAGGCGCCTCCGTGTGCCAAAAATAGGCGCGGGCACAGCCGCGCCAAAATACCCGCCCGAAGGCCGGGCGCCAAGTTCGTCCAGCGGAAAAAGGCCACAAAAGCGGGTGGGCTATAGCCTTGGGGGTGGGGCTGGCCAACTTCGTCCGCCGGACTCGGAATGGCGCGAGACTTTGCGGCGCCTCCGTGTGCAAAAATAGGCCGCGGGCACAGCCGCGCCAAAATACCCGCCCGAAGGCCGGGCGCCAAGTTCGTCCAGCGGAAAAAGGCCACAAAAGCGGGTGGGCTATAGCCTTGGTGGGTGGGGCTGGCCACCGTCCTCCGCCGGACTCCGAATGGCGCGAGACTTTGCGAGGCGCCTCCGTGTGCCAAAAATAGGCGGCGGGCACAGCCGCGCCCAAAAATACCCGCCCGAAGGCCGGGGCGCCAAGTTCGTCCTGCGGAAAAAGGCCACAAAACCGGGTGGGCTATAGCCTTGGGGGGTGGGGCTTGCCAACTTCGTCCGCCGGACTCGGAATGGCGCGAGACTTTGCGAGGCGCCTCCGTGTGCCAAAAATAGGCCGCGGGCACAGCCTCGCCCCAAAAATACCCCCCCCGAAGGCCGGGCGCCAAGTTCGTCCAGCGGAAAAAGGCCACAAAAGCGGGTGGGCTATAGCCTTGGGGGTGGGGCTGGCCAACTCGTCCGCCGGACTCGGAATGGCGCGAGACTTTGCGAGGCGCCTCCGTGTGCCAAAAATAGGCCGCGGGCACAGCCGCGCCAAAAATACCCGCCCGAAGGCCGGGCGCCAAGTTCGTCCAGCGGAAAAAGGCCACAAAAGCGGGTGGGCTATAGCCTTGGGGGTGGGGCTGGCCAACCGTCCGCGGACTCGGAATGGCGTGAGACTTTGCGAGGAGCCTCCGTGTGCCAAAAATAGGCAGCGGACACAGCCGCACCCAAAATACCAGCACCAAGGCCCGGGCGCCAAGGTCGGCAAGTGGAAAAAGGCCACAAAACGGGTGGGCTATAGCCTTGGGGGTGGGGCTGGCCAACTTCGTCCGCCGGACTCGGAATGGCGCGAGACTTTGCGAGGCGCCTCCGTGTGCCAAAAATAGGCCGCGGGCACAGCCGCGCCAAAATACCCGCCCGAAGGCCGGGCGCCAAGTTCGTCCAGCGGAAAAAGGCCACAAAAACGGGTGGGCTATAGCCTTGGGGGGTGGGGCTGGCCAACTTCGTCCGCCGGACTCGGAATGGCGCGAGACTTTGCGAGGCGCCTCCGTGTGCCAAAAATAGGCCGCGGGCACAGCCGCGCCAAAAATACCCGCCCGAAGGCCGGGGCGCCAAGTTCGTCCAGCGGAAAAAGGCCACAAAAACGGGTGGGCTATAGCCTTGGGGGGTGGGGCTGGCCAACTTCGTCCGCCGGACTCGGAATGGCGCGAGACTTTGCGAGGCGCCTCCGTGTGCCAAAAATAGGCCGCGGGCACAGCCGAGCCCACAAATACCCGACAGAAGGCTGGGGCGCCAAGTTCGTCCAGCGGAAAAAGGCCACAAAAACGGGTGGGCTATAGCCTTGGGGGGTGGGGCTGGCCAACGTCGTCCGCCGGACTCGGAATGGCGCGAGACTTTGCGAGGCGCCTCCGTGTGCCAAAAATAGGCCGCGGGCACAGCCGCGCCCAAAAATACCCGCCCGAAGGCCGGGGCGCCAAGTTCGTCCAGCGGAAAAAGGCCACAAAAACGGGTGGGCTATAGCCTTGGGGGGTGGGGCTGGCCAACTTCGTCCGCCGGACTCGGAATGGCGCGAGACTTTGCGAGGCGCCTCCGTGTGCCAAAAATTGGCGGCGGCACCGCCCCGCCCTAAAAAAACCGCCCGAAGGCCCGTGCGGCAAGTTCGTACACCGGAAAAATGCCACAAGAACGGGGGGGCTATAGCCTTGGGGGGTGGGGCCGGCCAACGTCGTCCGCCGGACTCGGAATGGCGCGTGACATTGTGAGGCGCCTCCGTGGGACAAAAATAGGCAGCGGACACAGCCGCGCCAAAAATAGCGGCCCGAAGGCCGGGGCGCCAAGTTCGTCCAGCGGAAAAAGGCCACAAAAACGGGTGGGCTATAGCCTTGGGGGGTGGGGCTGGCCCACTTCGTCCGCCGGACTCGGAATGGCGCGAGACTTTACGAGGCGCCTCCGTGTGCCAAAAATTGGCGCGGGCACAGCCGCGCCCTAAAATACCCGCCCGAACGCCGGCGCGCCAAGTTCGTCCAGCGGAAAAAGGCCACAAAACGGGTGGGCTATAGCCTTGGGGGTGGGGCTGGCCAACTTCGTCCGCCGGACTCGGAATGGCGCGAGACTTTGCGATGCGACTCCATGTGCCAAATATAGGCCGCGGTCACAGCCG
This sequence comes from Citrus cavaleriei, assembly GCA_030448935.1. Lineage (NCBI taxonomy): Eukaryota > Viridiplantae > Streptophyta > Magnoliopsida > Sapindales > Rutaceae > Citrus > Citrus cavaleriei. Next base: position 51,555 of record JAUJEM010000193.1, on the reverse strand, counting down.
CGCCGAATACTACCCGCCCGAATGCCGGGGCGCCAAGTTCGTCCAGCGGAAAAAGGCCACAAAACGGGTGGGCTATAGCCTTGGGGGTGGGGCTGGCCAACTTCGTCCGCCGGACTCGGAATGGCGCGAGACTTTGCGAGGCGCCTCCGTGTGCCAAAAATAGGCGCGGACACAGCCGCGCCAAAAATACCCGCCCGAAGGCCGGGCGCCAAGTTCGTCCAGCGGAAAAAGGCCACAAAACGGGTGGGCTATAGCCTTGGGGGTGGGGCTGGCCAACTTCGTCCGCCGGACTCGGAATGGCGCGAGACTTTGCGAGGCGCCTCCGTGTGCCAAAAATAGGCGCGGGCACAGCCGCGCCAAAAATACCCGCCCGAAGGCCGGGCGCCAAGTTCGTCCAGCGGAAAAAGGCCACAAAACGGGTGGGCTATAGCCTTGGGGGTGGGGCTGGCCAACCGTCCGCCGGACTCGGAATGGCGCGAGACTTTGCGAGGCGCCTCCGTGTGCCAAAAATAGGCGGCGGGCACAGCCGCGCCCAAAATACCCGCCCGAAGGCCGGGCGCCAAGTTCGTCCAGCGGAAAAAGGCCACAAAACGGGTGGGCTATAGCCTTGGGGGTGGGGCTGGCCAACCGTCCGCCGGACTCGGAATGGCGCGAGACTTTGCGAGGCACCTCCGTGTGCCAAAAATAGGCGCGGGCACAGCCGCGCCAAAAATACCCGCCCGAAGGCCGGGCGCCAAGTTCGTCCTGCCGAAAAAGGCCACAAAAACGGGTGGGCTATAGCCTTGGGGGTGGGGCTGGCCAACGTTCGTCCCGGACTCGGAATGGCGCGAGACTTTGCGAGGCGCCTCCGTGTGCCAAAAATAGGTCGCGGGCACAGCCGCGCCCAAAATACCCGCCCGAAGGCCGGGCGCCAAGTTCGTCCAGCGGAAAAAGGCCACAAAAACGGGTGGGCTATAGCCTTGGGGGGTGGGGCTGGCCAACTTCGTCCGCCGGACTCGGAATGGCGCGAGACTTTGCGAGGCGCCTCCGTGTGCAAAAATAGGCCGCGGGCACAGCCGCGCCCAAAAATACACACCCGAAGGCCGGGGCGCCAAGTTCGTCCAGCGGAAAAAGGCCACAACAGCGGGTGGGCTATAGCCGGGGGGGGTGGGGCTGGCCCACTTCGTCCGCCGGACTCGGAATGGCGCGAGACTTTTTGAGGCACCTCCGTGTGCCAAAAATAGGCCGCGGGCACAGCCGCGCCCAAACATACCCCCCCGAAGGCCGGGGCGCCAAGTTCGTCCAGCGGAAAAAGGCCACAACACCGGGTGGGCTATAGCCTGGGGGGGTGGGGCTGGCCAACTTCGTCCGCCGGACTCGGAATGGCGCGAGACTTTGCGAGGCGCCTCCGTGTGCCAAAAATAGGCCGCGGGCACAGCCGCACCATAAAATACCCGCCCTAATGCCGGGGCGCCAAGTTCGTCCAGCCGACAAAAGCCACAAACACGGGGGGGCTATAGCCCGGGGGGGTGGGGCTGGCCAACTTCGTCCGCCGGAATCGGTATGGCTAGAGACTTTGGGAGGCGCGTCCGTGTGACTTAATTAGGCCGCGGGCACAGCCGCGCCCAAAATAACCCCCGAAGGCCGGGGCGCCAAGTTCGTCCATCGGTAAAGGGCGACAATAGCGGGTGGGCTATATCGTGGGGGGGTGGGGCGGGCCAGCGTCGGCCGCCGGACTAGGAATGGCTCGAGACTGTGCGAGGCGCCTCCGTGTGCCAAAAATAGGCCCGCGACACAGTCAAGATTCAAAATACCAGCCCAAGGCCGGGCGCCAAGTTCGGCCCAGCGGAAAAAAGCCACAAGCGGGTGGGCTATAGCCTTGGGAGGCTGGCCCACTTCGTCCGCTGGACTGGAATGGCAGCGAGACTGAGCGCCTCGCTCCGCAGGCAAAAATAGGCGCGGACACAACGGCGCCCAAAATACTCCGCCCGGGCCGAGCAAGATTCATCCAGCGGAAAAAGGCCACAAAAACGGGTGGCCTATAACCTTGGGGGTGGGCGAGGCCAACGTCAGTCCGCCCCGGACTCGGAATGGCACAGACTTCCGAGGGCGCCTCCGTGTGACAAAAATAGCTTGGGCACAGCCACGCCAAAAATACCGCCGGCCGGGCGCCAAGTCTGGTCCAGCGGAAAAAAAGGCCACAAAACAGGTGGGGCTATAGCCTAGGGGTGGGGCTGCCAACTTCGTCCCAGCTGACTGGAATGGCGCGAGACATTGCGAGGCACCTCCGTGTCTGTTAAAAATAGCGGCGAGCACAACCGCGCCAAAAATACCGCCCAAGGCCGGGCGCCAAGTTCGACCAGCGGAAAAGGCCTGCAGGTGGGCTATAGCCTTGGGGGTGGGGCTGGCCAACTCTGTCCGCCGGACTCGGAATGGCGCGAGACTTGGCGAGGCGCCTCCGTGTGCCAAAAATAGGTCGCGGGCACAGCCGCGCCCAAAATACTCCCGCCCGAAGCCGGGCGCCAAGTTCACCAGCGGAAAAAGGCCACAAAACGGGTGGGCTATAGCCTTGGGGGGTGGGGCTGGCCAACTTCATCCGGGACTAGGAATGGCGTGAGACTTTGAGCGCCTCCGTGTGTGCAAAAAATAGGCCGCGGGCACAGCTGCGCCAAAATACCTCGCCAAGGCGGGCGCCAAGTTCGACCAGCGGAAAAAGGCCACAAAAACGGGTGGGCTATAGCCTTGGGGGTGGGGCTGGCCAACTCGTCCCGCCGGACTCGGAATGGCGAGACTTTCGAGGCACCTCCGTGTGCCAAAAATAGGTCGCGGCACAGCCGCGCTAAAAATACCCGCCCGAAGGCCGGGGCGCCAAGTTCGAGCCAGCGGAAAAAGGCCACAAAACGGTGGTGGGCTATAGCCTTGGGGGTGGGGCTGGCCCACTTCGTCCGCGGACTAGGAATGGCGCGAGACTTTGCGAGGCGCCTCCGTGTGCCAAAAATAGGTGGGCACAGCCGCGCCCAAAAATACCCGCCCGAAGGCCGGGCGCCAAGTTCGACCAGCGGAAAAAGGCCACAAAACGGTGGGCTATAGCCTTGGGGGTGGGGCTGGCCCGCTGTCCGCCCGGACTAGGAATGGCGTGAGACTTTGTGGCGGCTCCGTGTGTGCAAAATAGGCCCACCGGCACAGCCGCGCCCAAAAATACCTGCCTGAAGGCCGGGCGCCAAGTTCGTCCCGAGCGGAAAAAGGCCACAAAACGGGTGGGCTATAGCCTTGGGGGTGGGGCTGGCCCACTTCGTCCGCCCGGACTCCGCAATGGCGCGAGACTTTTTGCGAGGCACCTCCGTGTGCCAAAAATAGGCCGCGGGCACAGCCGCGCCCAAATACCCGCCCGAAGGGGCGCCAAGTTCGCCAGCGGAAAAAGGCCAAAACGGGTGGGCTGTAGCCTGGGGGTGGGGCTGGCCACTCGGAATGGGGAGAGGAATGGCGCGACTTTGGGAGGCGCCCGGGCTGGACTCGGAATGCCGCGAGACTTTCGCCAGCGGAAAAGGCCACAAAACGGGTGGGCTATAGCCTTGGGCACCTCCGGCTGGACTCGGAATGGCAAAAACTGCGAGGCACCTCCGTGTGCCAAAAATAGGCACAGCCGCGCCCAAAAATACCCGCCAGAGCCGGGCGCCAAGTTCGTCCAGCGGAAAAAAGCCACAAAAACTGGTGGGCTATAGCCTTGGGGGGTGGGGCTGGCCAACTTCACCCGCCGGACTCGGAATGGCGTGAGTCTTTGCGAGGCGCCTTCGTGTGCCAAAAATAGGCCGCGGGCACAGCCGAGCCCAAAAATACCCGCCCGATGGCCGGGGCGCCAAGTTCGTCCAGCGAAACAAGGCCACAAAAACGGGTGGGCTATAGCCTTGGGGGGTGGGGCTGGCCAACGTCGTCCGCCGGACTCGGAATGGCGCGAGACTTTGCGAAGCACCTCCGTGTGCCAAAAATAGGCCGCGGACACAGCCGCATCCAAAAATACCGGCCCGAAGGCCGGGGCGCCAAGTTCGTCCAGCGGAAAAAGGCCACAAAAACGGGTGGGCTATAGCCTTGGGAGGTGGGGCTGGCCCACTTCGTCCGCCGGACTCGGAATGGCGCGAGACTTTGCGAGGTGCCTCCGTGTGCCAAAAATTGGCGCGGGCACAGCCGCGCCCTAAAATACCCGCCCGAAGGCCGGTGCGCCAAGTTCGTCCAGCGGAAAAAGGCCACAAAAACGGGTGGGCTATAGCCTTGGGGGGTGGGGCTGGCCAACGTCGTCCGCCGGACTGGGAATGGCGCGAGACTTTGCGAGGCGCCTCCGTGTGCCAAAAATAGGCCGCGGACAAAGCCGCGCCCAAAAATACCGGCCCGAAGGCCGGGGCGCCAAGTTCGTCCAGCGGAAAAAGGCCACAAAAACGGGTGGGCTATAGCCTTGGGGGGTGGGGCTGCCCACTTCGTCCGCCGGACTCGGAATGGCGCGAGACTTTACGAGGCGCCTCCGTGTGCCAAAAATTGGCGCGGGCACAGCCGCGCCCTAAAATACCCGCCCGAAGGCCGGCGCGCCAAGTTCGTCCAGCGGAAAAAGGCCACAAAAACGGGTGGGCTATAGCCTTGGGGGGTGGGGCTGGCCAACTTCGTCCGCCGGACTCGGAATGGCGCGAGTCTTTGCGAGGCGCCTCCGTGTGCCAAAAATAGGCCGCGGTCACAGCCACGCCAAAATATACCCGCCCGAAGGCCGGGGCGCCAAGTTCGTCCAGCGGAAAAAGGCCACAAAAACCGGTGGGCTATAGCCTTGGGGGATGGAGCTGGCCAACGTCGTCCGCCGGACTCGGAATGGCGCGAGACTTTGCGAGGCGCCTCCGTGTGCCAAAAATAGGCCGCGGACACAGCCGCGCCCAAAAATACCGGCCCGAAGGCCGGGGCGCCAAGTTCGTCCAGCGGAAAAAGGCCACAAAAACGGGTGGGCTATAACCTTGGGGGGTGGGGCTGGCCAACTTCGTCCGCCGGACTCGGAATGGCGCGAGACTTTGCGAGGCACCTCCGTGTGCCAAAAATAGGCCGCGGGCACAGCCACGCCCAAAAATACCCGCCCGAAGGCCGGGGCGCCAAGTTCGTCCAGCGGAAAAAGGCCACAAAAACGGGTGGGCTATAGCCTTGGGGGGTGGGGCTGGCCAACTTCGTCCGCCGGACTCGGAATGGCGCGAGACTTTGCGAGGCCACTCCGTGTGCCAAAAATAGGCCGCGGACACAGCCGCGCCGAAAAATACCCGCCCGAAGGCCGGGGCGCCAAGTTCATCCAGCGGAAAAAGGACACAAAAACGGGTGGGCTATAGCCTTGGGGGGTGGGGCTGGCCAACTTCGTCCGCCGGACTCGGAATGGCGTGAGTCTTTGCGAGGCGCCTCCGTGTGCCAAAAATAGGCCGCGGTCACAGCCACGCCAAAATATACCCGCCCGAAGGCCGGGGCGCCAAGTTCGTCCAGCGGAAAAAGGCCACAAAAACCGGTGGGCTATAGCCTTGGGGGGTGGGGCTGGCCAACTTCGTCCGCCGGACTCGGAATGGTGCGAGACTTTGCGAGGCCACTCCGTGTGCCAAAAATAGGCCGCGGACACAGCCGCGCCGAAAAATACCCGCCCGTAGGCCGGGGCGCCAAGTTCATCCAGCGGAAAAAGGACACAAAAACGGGTGGGCTATAGCCTTGGGGGGTGGGGCTGGCCAACTTCATCCGCCGGACTCGGAATTGCGCGAGACTTTGCGAGGCGCCTCCGTGTGCCAAAAATAGGGCGCGGGCACAGCCGCGCCCAAAAATACCCGCCCGAAGGCCGGGGCGCCAAGTTCGTCCAGCGGAAAAAGGCCACAAAAACGGGAGGGCTACAACCTTGGCGGGTGGGGCTGGCCAACTTCGTCCGCCGGTCTCGGAATGGCGCGAGACTTTGCGAGGCACCTCCGTGTGCGAACAATAGGCCGCGGCCACAGCCACGCCCAAAAATACCCGCCCGAAGGCCGGGGCGACAAGTTCGTCCAGCGGAAAAAGGCCACAAAAACGGGTGGGCTATAGCCTTGGGGGGTGGGGCTGGCCAACTTTGTCCGCCGGACTCGGAATGGCGCGAGACTTTGCGAGGTGCCTCCATGTGCCATAAATAGGCCGCGGGCACAGCCGCGCCGAAAAATACCCACCCGAAGGCCGGGGCGCCAAGTTCGTCCAGCGGAAAAAGGCCACAAAAACGGGTGGGCTATAGCCTAGGGGGGTGGGGCTGGCCAACTTCGTCGGCCGGACTCGGAATGGCGCGAGACTTTGCGAGGCGCCTCCGTCTACCAAAAATAGGCCGCGTGCACAGCCGCGCCCAAAAATACCCACCCGAAGGCCGGTGCGCCAAGTTCGTCCAGCGGAAAAAGGCCACAAAAACGGGTGGGCTATAGCCTTGGGGGGTGGGGCTGGCCAACTTCGTCCGCCGGACTCAGAATGGCGCGAGACTTTACGAGGCGCCTCCGTGTGCCAAAAATAGGCCGCGGGCACAGCCGCGCCCAAAAATACCCGCCCGAAGGCCGGGGCGCCAAGTTCGTCCAGCGGAAAAAGGCCACAAAAACGGGTGGTCTAGAGCCTTGGGGGGTGGGGCTGGCCAACTTCGTCCGCCGAACTCGGAATTGCGCGAGACTTTACGAGGCGCCTCCGTGTGCCAAAAATAGGCCGCGGGCACAGCCGCACCCAAAAATACCTGCCCGAAGGCCGGGGCGCCAAGTTCGTCCAGCGGAAAAAGGCCACAAAAACGGGTGGGCTATAGCCTTGGGGGGTGGGGCTGGCCAACTTCGTCCGCCGGACTCGGAATTGCGCGAGACATTGCGAGGCGCCTCCGTGTGCCAAAAATAGGCCGCGGGCACAGCCGCACCCAAAAATACCCGCCCGAAGGCCGGGGCGCCAAGTTCGTCCAGCGGAAAAAGGCCACAAAAACGGGTGGTCTAGAGCCTTGGGGGGTGGGGCTGGCCAACTTCGTCCGCCGAACTCGGAATGGCGCGAGACTTTGCGAGGCGCCTCCGTGTGCCAAAAATAGGCCGCGGGCACAGCCGCGCCCAAAAATACCCGCCCGAAGGCCGGGGCGCCAAGTTCGTCCAGCGGAAAAGGGCCACAAAAACGGGTGGGCTATCGCCTTGGGGGGTGGGGCTGGCCAACTTCGTCCGCCGGACTCGGAATGGCGCGAGACTTTGCGAGGCGCCTCCGTGTGCCAAAAATAGGCCGCGGGCACAGCCGCGCCCAAAAATACCCGCCCGAAGGCCGGGGCGCCAAGTTCGTCCAGCGGAAAAGTGCCACAAAAACGGGTGGGCTATAGGCTTGGGGGGTGGGGCTGGCCAACTTCGTCCGCCATACTCGGAATGGCGCGAGACTTTGCGAGGCGCCTCCGTGTGCCAAAAATAGGCCGCGGGCACAGCCGCGACCAAAATTACCCGCCCGAAGGCCGGGGCGCCAAGTTCGTCCAGCGGAAAAAGGCCACAAAAACGGGTGGGCTATAGCCTTGGGGGGTGGGGCTGGCCAACTTCGTCCGCCGGACTCGGAATGGCGCGAGACTTTGCGAGGCGCCTCCGTGTGCCAAAAATAGGCCGTGGGCACAGCCGCGCCCAAAAATACCCGCCCGAAGGCCGGGGCGCCAAGTTCGTCCCGCGGGAAAAGGCCACAAAAACGGGTGGGCTATAGCCTTGGTGGGTGGGGCTGGCCAACTTCGTCCGCCGGACTCGGAATGGCGCGAGACTTTGCGAGGCGCCTCCGTGTGCCAAAAATAGGCCACGGGCACAGCCGCGCCCAATAATACCCGCCCGAAGGCCGGGGCGCCAAGTTCGTCCAGCGGGAAAAGGCCACAAAAACGGGTGGTCTATAGCCTTGGGGGGTGGGGCTGGCCAACTTCGTCCGCCGGACTCGGAATGACGCAAGACTTTGCGAGGCACCTCCGTGTGCCAAAAATAGGCTACGGACACAGCCGCACCCAAAAATACCCGCCCGAAGGCCGGGGCGCCAAGTTCGTCCAGCGCAAAAAGGCCACAAAAACGGGTGGGCTATAGCCTTGGGGGGTGGGGCTGGCCAACTTCGTCCGCCGGACTCGAAATGGATCGAGACTTTGCGAGGCGCCTCCGTGTGCCAAAAATAGGCCGCGGGCACAGCCGCACCCAAAAATACCTGCCCGAAGGCCGGGGCGCCAAGTTCGTCCAGCGGAAAAAGGCCACAAAAACGGGTGGGCTATAGCCTTGGGGGGTGGGGCTGGCCAACTTCGTCCGCCGGACTCGGAATTGCGCGAGACATTGCGAGGCGCCTCCGTGTGCCAAAAATAGGCCGCGGGCACAGCCGCGCCCAAAAATACCCGCCCGAAGGCCGGGGCGCCAAGTTCGTCCAGCGGAAAAGGGCCACAAAAACGGGTGGTCTAGAGCCTTGGGGGTGGGGCTGGCCAACTTCGTCCCGCCGAACTCGGAATGGCGCGAGACTTTGCGAGCCCCCTCCGTGTGCCACCAACAGCCCGCGGGCACAGCCGCGCCCAACACTACCCGCCCGACGGCCGGGGCGCCAAGTTCGTCCAGCGGAAAAAGGCCACAAACACGGGGGGGCTATCGCCTTGGGGGGTGGGGCTGGCCAACTTCGTCCGCCGGACTCGGAATGGCGCGAGACTTTGCGAGGCGCCTCCGTGTGCCAAAAATAGGCCGCGGGCACAGCCGCGCCCAAAAATACCCGCCCGAAGACAAGGGCGCCAAGTTCGTCCAGTGGTAAAGTGCCACAAAACGGGTGGGCTATAGGCTTGGGGGTGGGGCTGGCCAACTTCGTCCGCCATACTGGAATGGCGCGAGAGACTTTGCGGGCGCCTCCGTGTGCCAAAAATAGGCCGCGGGCACAGCCGCGACCAAAATTACCCGCCCGAAGGCCGGGGCGCCAAGTTCGTCCAGCGGAAAAAGGCCACAAAAACGGGTGGGCTATAGCCTTGGGGGGTGGGGCTGGCCAACTTTGTCCGCCGGACTCGGAATGGCGCGAGACTTTGCGAGGCGCCTCCGTGTGCCAAAAATAGGCCGTGGGCACAGCCGCGCCCAAAAATACCCGCCCGAAGGCCGGGGCGCCAAGTTCGTCCCGCGGGAAAAGGCCACAAAAACGGGTGGGCTATAGCCTTGGTGGGTGGGGCTGGCCAACTTCGTCCGCCGGACTCGGAATGGCGCGAGACTTTGCGAGGCGCCTCCGTGTGCCAAAAATAGGCCGCGGGCACAGCCGCGCCCAATAATACCCGCCCGAAGGCCGGGGCGCCAAGTTCGTCCAGCGGGAAAAGGCCACAAAAACGGGTGGGCTATAGCCTTGGGGGGTGGGGCTGGCCAACTTCGTCCGCCGGACTCGGAATGGCGCGAGACTTTACGAGGCGCCTCCGTGTGCCAAAAATAGGCCGCGGGCACAGCCGCACCCAAAAATACCTGCCCGAAGGCCGGGGCGCCAAGTTCGTCCAGCGGAAAAAGGCCACAAAAACGGGTGGGCTATAGCCTTGGGGGGTAGGGCTGGCCAACTTCGTCCGCCGGACTCAGAATGGCGCGAAACTTTGTGAGGCACCTCCGTGTGCCAAAAATAGGCCGCGGGCACAGCCGCGCCCAAAAATACCCGCCCGAAGGCCAGGGCGCCAAGTTCGTCCAGCGGAAAAAGGCCACAAAAACGGGTGGGCTATAGCCTAGGGGGGTGGGGCTGGCCAACTTCGTCGGCCGGACTCGGAATGGCGCGAGAATTTACGAGGCGCCTCCGTCTACCAAAAATAGGCCGCGGGCACAGCCGCGCCCAAAAATACCCGCCCGAAGGCCGGGGCGCCAAGTTCGTCCAGCGGAAAAAGGCCACAAAAACGGGTGGGCTATAGCCTTGGGGGGTGGGGCTGGCCAACTTCGTCCGCCGGACTAAGAATGGCGCGAAACTTTGCGAGGCGCCTCCGTGTGCCAAAAATAGGCCGCGGCCACAGCCGCGCCCAAAAATACCCGCCCGAAGGCCGGGGCGCCAAGTTCGTCCAGCGGAAAAAGGCCACAAAAACGGGTGGGCTATAGCCTTGGGGGGTGGGGCTGGCCAACATCGTCCGCCGGACTCGGAATGGCGCGAGACTTTACGAGGCGCCTCCGTGTGCCAAAAATAGGCCGCGGGCACAGCCGTACCCAAAAATACCAGCCCGAAGGCCGGGGCGCCAAGTTCGTCCAGCGGAAAAAGGCCACAAAAACGGGTGGGCTATAGCCTTGGGGGGTGGGGCTGGCCAACTTCGTCCGCCGGACTCGGAATTGCGCGAGACTTTACGAGGCGCCTCCGTGTGCAAAAAATAGGCCGCGGGCACAGCCGCGCCCAAAAATACCCGCCCGAAGGCCGGGGCGCCAAGTTCGTCCAGCGGAAAAAGGCCACAAAAACGGGTGGGCTACAACCTTGGGGGGTGGGGCTGGCCGACTTCGTCCGCCGGACTCGGAATGGCGCGAGACTTTGCGAGGCGCCTCTGTGTGCCAAAAATAGGCCGCGGGCACAGCCTCTCCCAAAAATACACGCCCGAAGGCCGGGGCACCAAGTTCGTCCAGCGGAAAAAGGCCACAAAAACGGGTGGGCTATAGCCTTGGGGGGTGGGTTTGGCCAACTTCGTCCGCCGGACTCGGAATGGCGCGAGACTTTGCGAGGCGCCTCCGTGTGCCAAAAATAGGCCGCGGGCACAGCCGCGCCCAAAAATACCCGCCCGAAGGCCGGGGCGCCAAGTTCGTCCAGCGGAAAAGGGCCACAAAAACGGGTGTGCTATAGCCTTGGGGGGTGGGGCTGGCCAACTTCGTCCGCCGGACTCGGAATGGTGCGAGACTTTGCGAGGCGCCTCCGTGTGCAAAAAATAGGCCGCAGGCACAGCCGCGCCCAAAAATACCCGCCCGAAGGCCGGGGCACCAAGTTCGTCCAGCGGAAAAAGGCCACAAAAACGGGTGGGCTATAGCCTTGGGGGGTGGGTTTGGCCAACTTCGTCCGCCGGACTCGGAATGGCGCGAGACTTTGCGAGGCGCCTCCGTGTGCCAAAAATAGGCCGCGGGCACAGCCGCGCCCAAAAATACCCGCCCGAAGGCCGGGGCGCCAAGTTCGTCCAGCGGAAAAAGGCCACAAAAACGGGTGGGCTATAGCCTAGGGGGGTGGGGCTGGCCAACTTCGTCGGCCGGACTCGGAATGGCGCGAGACTTTGTGAGGTGCCTCCGTGTGCAAAACATAGGCTGCGGGCACAGCCGCGCTCAAAAATAACAGCCCGAAGGCCGGGGCACCAAGTTCGTCCAGCGGAAAAAGGCCACAAAAACGGGTGGGCTATAGCCTTGGGGGATGGGGCTGGCCAACTTCGTCCCCCGGACTCGGAATGGCGCGAGACTTTGCGAGGTGCCTCCGTGTGCCAAAAATAGGCCGCGGGCACAGCCGCGCCCAAAAATACCCGCCCGAAGGCCGGGGCACCAAGTTCGTCCAGCGGAAAAATGCCACAAAAACGCGTGGGCTATAGCCTTGGGGGGTGGGCTGGCCAACATCGCCCGCCGTACTCGGAATGGCACGAGACTTTGCGAGGCACCTCCGTGTGCCAAAAATAGGCCGTGGGCACAGCCGCGCCCAAAAATACCCGCCCGAAGGCCGGGGCGCCGAGTTCGTCCAGCGGATAAAGGCCACAAAAACGGGTGGTCTATAGCCTTGGGGGGTGGGGCTGGCCAACTTCGTCCGCCGGACTCGGAATGACGCAAGACTTTGCGAGGCACCTCCGTGTGCCAAAAATAGGCTACGGACACAGCCGCACCCAAAAATACCCGCCCGAAGGCCGGGGCGCCAAGTTCGTCCAGCGCAAAAAGGCCACAAAAACGGGTGGGCTATAGCCTTGGGGGGTGGGGCTGGCCAACTTCGTCCGCCGGACTCGAAATGGATCGAGACTTTGCGAGGCGCCTCCGTGTGCCAAAAATAGGCCGCGGGCACAGCCGCGTCCAAAAATACCCGCCCGAAGGCCGGGGCGCCAAGTTCGTCCAGCGGAAAAAGGCCACAAAAACGTGTGGGCTATAGCCTTGGGGGGTGGGGCTGGCCGACTTCGTCCGCCGGACTCGGAATGGCGCGAGACTTTGCGACGCGCCTCCGTGTGCCAAAAATAGGCCGCGGGCACAGCCGCGCCGAAAAAGACCCGCCCGAAGGCCGGGGCGCCCAGTTCGTCCAGCGGAAAAAGGCCACAAAAACGGGTGGGCTACAGCCTTGGGGGGTGGGGCTGGCCCACTTCGTCCGCCGGACTCGGAATGGGGTGAGATTTTGCGAGGCGCCTCCGTGTGCTAAAAATAGGCCGCGGGCACAGCCGCGCCCAAAAATACCCGCCCGAAGGCCGGGGCGCCAAGTTCGTCCAGCGGAAAAAGGCCACAAAAACGGGTGGGCTATAGCCTTGGGGGGTGGGGCTGGCCAACTTCGTCCGCCGGACTCGGAATGGCGCGAGACTTTACCAGGCACCTCCGTGTGCCAAAAATAGGGTGCGGACACAGCCGCACCGAAAAATACCCGCCCGAAGGCCGGGGCGCCAAGTTCGTCCAGCGGAAAAAGGCCACAAAAACGGGTGGGCTATAGCCTTGGGGGGTGGGGCTGGCCAACTTCGTCCGCCGGACTCGGAATGGCGCGAGACTTTGCGAGGTGCCTCCGTGTGCCAAAAATAGGCCGCGGGCACAGCCGCGCCGAAAAAGACCCGCCCGAAGGCCGGGGCGCCAAGTTCGTCCAGCGGAAAAAGGCCACAAAAACGGGTGGGCTATAGCCTTGGGCGGTGGGGCTGGCCAACTTCGTCCGCCGGACTCGGAATGGCGCGAGACTTCGCGAGGCGCCTCCATGTGCCAAAAATAGGCCGCGGGCACAGTCGCGGCCAAAAATACCCGCCCGAATGCCGGGGCGCCAAGTTCGTCCAGCAGAAAAAGGCCACAAAAACGGGTGGGCTATAGCCTTGGGCGGTGGGGCTGGCCAACTTCGTCCGCCGGACTCGGAATGGCGCGAGACTTTGCGAGGCGCCTCCGTGTGCCAAAAATAGGCCGCGGGCACAGCCGCACCCAAAAATACCCGCCCGAAGGCCGGGGCGCCAAGTTCGTCCAGCGGAAAAAGGCCACAAAAACGGGTGGGCTACAACCTTGGGGGGTGGGGCTGGCCGACTTCGTCCGCCGGACTCGGAATGGCGCGAGACTTTGCGAGGCGCCTCTGTGTGCCAAAAATAGGCCGCGGGCACAGCCTCTCCCAAAAATACACGCCCGAAGGCCGGGGCACCAAGTTCGTCCAGCGGAAAAAGGCCACAAAAACGGGTGGGCTACAGCCTTGGGGGGTGGGGCTGGCCCACTTCGTCCGCCGGACTCGGAATGGGGTGAGATTTTGCGAGGCGCCTCCGTGTGCTAAAAATAGGCCGCGGGCACAGCCGCGCCCAAAAATACCCGCCCGAAGGCCGGGGCGCCAAGTTCGTCCAGCGGAAAAAGGCCACAAAAACGGGTGGGCTATAGCCTTGGGGGGTGGGGCTGGCCAACTTCGTCCGCCGGACTCGGAATGGCGCGAGACTTTGCGAGGTGCCTCCGTGTGCCAAAAATAGGCCGCGGGCACAGCCGCGCCGAAAAAGACCCGCCCGAAGGCCGGGGCGCCAAGTTCGTCCAGCGGAAAAAGGCCACAAAAACGGGTGGGCTATAGCCTTGGGGGGTGGGGCTGGCCAACTTCGTCCGCCGGACTCGGAATGGCGCGAGACTTTGCGAGGCGCCTCCGTGTGCCAAAAATAGGCGGCGGGCACAGCCGCACCCAAAAATACCCCCCCGAAGGCCGGGGCGCCAAGTTCGTCCAGCGGAAAAAGGCCACAAAAACGGGTGGGCTATAGCCTTGGGGGGTGGGGCTGGCCAACTTCGTCCGCCGGACTCGGAATGGTGCGAGACTTTGCGAAGTGCCTCCGTGTGCCAAAAATAGTCCGTGGGCATAGCCGCGCCCAAAAATACCCGCCCGAAGGCCGGGGCGCCAAGTTCGTCCAGCGGTAAAAGGCCAGAAAAACGGGTGGGCTATAGCCTTGGGGGGTGGGGCTGGCCAACTTCGTCCGCCGGACTCGGAATGGCGCGAGACTTTGCGAGGCGCCTCCGTGTGCCAACAATAGGCCGTGGGCATAGCCGCGCCCAAAAATACCCGCACGAAGGCCTGGGCGCCAAGTTCGTCCAGCGGAAAAAGGCCAGAAAAACGGGTGGGCTATAGCATTGGGGGGTGGGGCTGGCCGACTTCGTCCGCCGGACTTGTAATGGTGCGAGACTTTGCGAGGCACCTCCGTGTGCCAAAAATAGGCCGCGGAGACAGTTGCGCCCAAAAATACCCGCCCGAAGGCCGGGGGGGCCAAGTTCGTCCAGCGGAAAAAGGCCACAAAAACGGGTGGGCTATAGCCTTGGGGGGTGGGGCTGGCCAACTTCGTCCGCCGGACTCGGAATGGCGCGAGACTTTGCGAGGTGCCTCCGTGTGACAAAAATAGGCCGCGGGCACAGCCGCGCCGAAAAAGACCCGCCCGAAGGCCGGGGCGCCAAGTTCGTCCAGCGGAAAAAGGCCAGAAAAACGGGTGGGCTATAGCCTTGGGGGGTGGGGCTGGCCAACTTCGTCCGCCGGACTCGGAATGGCGCGAGAGTTTACGAGGCACCTCCGTGTACCAAAAATAGGCCGCGGGCACAGCCGCGCCCAAAAATACCCGCCCGAAGGCCGGTGCGCCAAGTTCGTCCAGCAGAAAAAGGCCACAAAAACGGGTGGGCTATAGCCTTGGGGGGTGGGGCTGGCCAACTTCGTCCGCCGGACTCGGAATGGCGCGAGACTTTACCAGGCACCTCCTGTGCCAAAAATAGGGTGCGGACACAGCCGCACCGAAAAATACCCGCCCGAAGGCCGGGGCGCCAAGTTCGTCCAGCGGAAAAAGGCCACAAAAACGGGTGGGCTATAGCCTTGGGGGGTGGTGCTGGCCAACTTCGTCCGCCGGACTCGGAATGGCGCGAGACTTTGCGAGGTGCCTCCGTGTGCCAAAAATAGGCCGCGGGCACAGCCGCGCCCAAAAAGACCCGCCCGAAGGCCGGGGCGCCAAGTTCGTCCAGCGGAAAAAGGCCACAAAAACGGGTGGGCTATAGCCTTGGGGGGTGGGGCTGGCCAACTTCGTCCGCCGGACTCGGAATGGCGCGAGACTTTGCGAGGCACCTCCATGTGCCAAAAATAGGCCGCGGGCAAAGCCGCGCCCCAAAATACCCGCCCGAAGGCCGGGGCGCCAAGTTCGTCCAGCGGAAAAAGGCCACAAAAACGGGTGGGCTATAGCCTTGGGGGGTGGGGCTGGCCAACTTCGTCCGCCGGACTCGGAATGGCGCGAGACTTTGCGAGGCGCCTCCGTGTACCAAAAATAGGCCGCGGGCACAGCCGCACCCAAAAATACCCCCCCGAAGGCCGGGGCGGCAAGTTCGTCCCGCGGAAAAAGGCCACAAAAACGGGTGGGCTATAGCCTTGGGGGGTGGGGCTGGCCAACTTCGTCCGCCGGACTCGGAATGGCGCGAGACTTTGCGAGGTGCCTCCGTGTGCCAAAAATAGGCCGCGGGCACAGCCGCGACCAAAAATACCCTCCCGAAGGCCGGCGCGCCTAGCTCGTCCAGCATAAAAAGGCCACAAAAACGGGTGGGCTATAGCCTTGGGGGGTGGGGCTGGCCAACTTCGTCCGCCGGACTCGGAATGGAGCGAGACTTTACGAGGCGCCTCTGTGTGCCAAAAATAGGCCGCAGGCACAGCCGCGCCCAAAAATACCGGCCCGAAGGCCGGGGCGCCAAGTTCGTCCAGCGGAAAAAGGGTAGAAAAACGGGTGGGCTATAGCCTTAGGGGGTCGGGCTGGCCAACTTCGTCCGCCGGACTCGGAATGGCGCGAGACTTTGCGAGGTGCCTCCGTGTGCCAAAAATAGGCCGCGGGCACAGCCGCGCCCAAAAATACCCGCCCGAAGGCCGGCGCGCCTAGCTCATCCAGCGGAAAAAGGCCACAAAAACGGGTGGGCTATAGCCTTGGGGGGTGGGGCTGGCCAACTTCGTCCGCCGGACAAGGAATGGCGCGAGACTTTGCGAGGCGCCTCTGTGTGCCAAAAATAGGCCGCAGGCACAGCCGCGCCCAAAAATACCCGCCCGAAGGCCGGGGCGCCAAGTTCGTCCAGCGGAAAAAGGGCAGAAAAACGGGTGGGCTATAGCCTTAGGGGGTCGGGCTGGCCAACTTCGTCCGCCGGACTCGGAATGGCGCGAGGCTTTGCGAGGTGCCTCCGTGTGCCAAAAATAGGCCGCGGGCACAGCCGCACCCAAAAATACCCGCCCGAAGGCCGGGGCGCCATGTTCGTCCAGCGGAAAAAGGCCCAAAAAACGGGTGGGCTATAGCCTTGGGGGGTGGGGCTGGCCAACTTCGTCCGCCGGACTCGGAATGGCGCGAGACTTTGCGAGGCGCCTCCGTGTGCCAAAATTAGGCCGCGGGCACAGCCGCGTCCAAAAAAACCCGCCCGAAGGCCGGGGCGCCAAGTTTGTCCAGCGGAAAAAGGCCACAAAAACAGGTGGGCTATAGCCTTGGGGGGTGGGGCCGGCCAACTTCGTCCGCCGGACTCGGAATGGCGCGAGACTTTGCGAGGCGCCTCCGTGTACCAAAAATAGGCCGCGGGCACAGCCGCGCCCAAAAATACCCGCCCGAAGGCCGGGGCGACAATTTTGTCCAGCGGAAAAAGGCCACAAAAACGGGTGGGCTATAGCCTTGGGGGGTGGGGCTGGCCAACTTCGTCCGCCGGACTCAGAATGGCGCGAGACTTTACGAGGCGCCTCCATGTGCCAAAAATAGGCTGCGGGCACAGCCGCGCCCAAAAATAACCGCCCGAAGGCCGGGGCGCCAAGTTCGTCCAGCGGAAAAAGGGCAGAAAAACGGGTGGGCTATAGCCTTAGGGGGTCGGGCTGGCCAACTTCGTCCGCCGGACTCGGAATGGCGCGAGACTTTGCGAGGTGCCTCCGTGTGCCAAAATTAGGCCGCGCGCACAGCCGCGCCCAAAAATACTCGCCCGAAGGCCGGGGCGCCAAGTTCGTCCAGCGGAAAAAGGCCACAAAAACGGGTGGGCTATAGCCTTGGGGGGTGGGGCTGGCCCACTTCGTCCGCCGGACTCGGAATATCGCGAGACTTTGCGAGGCGCCTCCGTGTGCCAAAAATAGGCCGCGCGCATAGCCGAACCCAAAATTACCCGCCCAAAGGCCGGGGCGCCAAGTTCGTCCAGCGGAAAAAGGCCACAAAAACGGGTGGGCTATAGCCTTGGGGGGTGGGATGGCCAACTTCGTCCGCCGGACTCGGAATGGCGCGAGACTTTGCCAGGCACCTCCGTGTGCCAAAAATAGGCCGCGCGCACAGCCGCGCCCAAAAATACCCGCCCGAAGGCCGGGGCGCCAAGTTCGTCCAGCGGAAAAAGGCCACAAAAACGGGTGGGCTATAGCCTTGGTGGGTGGGCTGGCCAACTTCGTCCGCCGGACTCGGAATGGCGCAAGACTTTGCGAGGCTCCTCTGTGTGCCAAAAATAGGCCGCGGGCACTGCCGTGCCCAAAAATACCCGCCCGAAGGCCGGGGCGCCCAGTTCGTCCAGCGGAAAAAGGCCACAAAAACGGGTGGGCTATAGCCTTGGGGGGTGGTGCTGGCCCACTTCGTCCGCCGGACTCGGAATGGCGCGAGACTTTACGAGGCGCCTCCGTGTGCCAAAAATAGGCCGCGGGCACAGCCGCGCCCAAAAATACCCGCCCGAAGGCCGGGGCGCCAAGTTCGTCCAGCGGAAAAAGGCCAGAAAAACGGGTGCGCTATAGCCTTGGGGGGTGGGGCTGGCCAACATCGTCCGCCGGACTCGGAATGGCGCGAGACTTTGCGAGGCGCCTCCGTGTGCCAAAAATAGGCCGCGGGCACAGCCGCGCCCAAAAATACTCGCCCGAAGGCCGGGGCGCCAAGTTCGTCCAGCGGAAAAAGGCCACAAAAACGGGTGGGCTATAGCCTTGGGGAGTGGGCTGGCCAACTTCGTCCGCCGGACTCGGAATGGCGCGAGACTTTGCGAGACTCCTCCGTGTGCCAAAAATAGGCCGCGGGCACAGCCGCGGCCAAAAATAACCGGCCGAAGGCCGGGGCGCCAAGTTCGTCCAGCGGAAAAAGGCCACAAAAACGGGTGGGCTATAGCCTTGGTGGGTGGGCTGGCCAACTTCGTCCGCCGGACTCAGAATGGCGCAAGACTTTGCGAGGCTCCTCCGTGTGCCAAAAATAGGCCGCGGGCACAGCCGCGCCCAAAAATACCGGCCCGAAGGCCGGGGCGCCAAGTTCGTCCAGCGGAAAAAGGGCAGAAAAACGGGTGGGCTATAGCCTTAGGGGGTCGGGCTGGCCAACTTCGTCCGCCGGACTCGGAATGGCGCGAGACTTTGCGAGGTGCCTCCGTGTGCCAAAATTAGGCCGCGCGCACAGCCGCGCCCAAAAATACCCGCCCAAAGACCGGGGCGCCAAGTTCGTCCAGCGGAAAAAGGCCACAAAAACGGGTCGGCTATAGCCTTGGGGGGTGGGCTGGCCAACTTCGTCCGCCGGACTCGGAATGGCGCGAGACTTTGCGAGGCGCCTCCGTGTGCCAAAAATAGGCCGCGGGCACAGCCGCGGCCAAAAATAACCGGCCGAAGGCCGGGGCGCCAAGTTCGTCCAGCGGAAAAAGGCCACAAAAACGGGTGGGCTATAGCCTTGGGGGGTGGGCTGGCCGACTTCGTCCGCCGGACTCGGAATGGCGCGAGACTTTGCTAGACTCCTCCGTGTGCCAAAAATAGGCCGCGGGCACAGCCGCGGCCAAAAATAACCGGCCGAAGGCCGGGGCGCCAAGTTCGTCCAGCGGAAAAAGGCCACAAAAACGGGTGGGCTATAGCCTTGGGGGGTGGGCTGGCCAACTTCGTCCGCCGGACTCGGAATGGCGCGAGACTTTGCGAGACTCCTCCGTGTGCCAAAAATAGGCCGCGGGCACAGCCGCGCCCAAAAATACCCGCCCGAAGGCCGGGGCGCCAAGTTCGTCCAGCGGAAAAAGGCCACAAAAACGGGTGGGCTATAGCCTTGGTGGGTGGGCTGGCCAACTTCGTCCGCCGGACTCGGAATGGCGCAAGACTTTGCGAGGCTCCTCTGTGTGCCAAAAATAGGCCGCGGGCACTGCCGTGCCCAAAAATACCCGCCCGAAGGCCGGGGCGCCAAGTTCGTCCAGCGGAAAAAGGCCACAAAAACGGGTGGGCTATAGCCTTGGGGGGTGGTGCTGGCCCACTTCGTCCGCCGGACTCGGAATGGCGCGAGACTTTACGAGGCGCCTCCGTGTGCCAAAAATAGACCGCGGGCACAGCCGCGCCCAAAAATACCCGCCCGAAGGCCGGGGCGCCAAGTTCGTCCAGCGGAAAAAGGCCACAAAAACGGGTGGGCTATAGCCTTGGGGGGTGGGCTGGCCAACTTCGTCCGCCGGACTCGGAATGGCGCGGGACTTTGCTAGACTCCTCCGTGTGCCAAAAATAGGCCGCGGGCACAGCCGCGGCCAAAAATAACCGGCCGAAGGCCGGGGCGCCAAGTTCGTCCAGCGGAAAAAGGCCACAAAAACGGGTGGGCTATAGCCTTGGGGGGTGGGCTGGCCAACTTCGTCCGCCGGACTCGGAATGGCGCGAGACTTTGCGAGACTCCTCCGTGTGCCAAAAATAGGCCGCGGGCACAGCCGCGCCCAAAAATACCCGCCCGAAGGCCGGGGCGCCAAGTTCGTCCAGCGGAAAAAGGCCACAAAAACGGGTGGGCTATAGCCTTGGTGGGTGGGCTGGCCAACTTCGTCCGCCGGACTCGGAATGGCGCAAGACTTTGCGAGGCTCCTCTGTGTGCCAAAAATAGGCCGCGGGCACTGCCGTGCCCAAAAATACCCGCCCGAAGGCCGGGGCGCCAAGTTCGTCCAGCGGAAAAAGGCCACAAAAACGGGTGGGCTGTAGCCTTGGGGGGTGGGGCTGGCCAACTTTGTCCGCCGGACTCGGAATGGCGCGAGACTTTGCGAGGCACCTCCGTGTGCCAAAATTAGGCCGCGCGCACAGCCGCGCCCAAAAATACCCGCCCAAAGACCGGGGCGCCAAGTTCGTCCAGCGGAAAAAGGCCACAAAAACGGGTGGGCTATAGCCTTGGGGGGTGGGCTGGCCAACTTCGTCCGCCGGACTCGGAATGGCGCGAGACTTTGCGAGACTCCTCCGTGTGCCAAAAATAGGCCGCGGGCACAGCCGCGGCCAAAAATAACCGGCCGAAGGCCGGGGCGCCAAGTTCGTCCAGCGGAAAAAGGCCACAAAAACGGGTGGGCTATAGCCTTGGTGGGTGGGCTGGCCAACTTCGTCCGCCGGACTCGGAATGGCGCAAGACTTTGCGAGGCTCCTCCGTGTGCCAAAAATAGGCCGCGGGCACAGCCGCGCCCAAAAATACCGGCCCGAAGGCCGGGGCGCCAAGTTCGTCCAGCGGAAAAAGGGCAGAAAAACGGGTGGGCTATAGCCTTCGGGGGTCGGGCTGGCCAACTTCGTCCGCCGGACTCGGAATGGCGCGAGACTTTGCGACGTGCCTCCGTGTGCCAAAAATAGGCCGCGGGCACAGCCGCGCCCAAAAATACCCGCCCGAAGGCCGGCGCGCCTAGCTCGTCCAGCGGAAAAAGGCCACAAAAACGGGTGGGCTATAGCCTTGGGGGGTGGGGCTGGCCAACTTCGTCCGCCGGACAAGGAATGGCGCGAGACTTTGCGAGGCGCCTCTGTGTGCCAAAAATAGGCCGCAGGCACAGCCGCGCCCAAAAATACCCGCCCGAAGGCCGGGGCGCCAAGTTCGTCCAGCGGAAAAAGGGCAGAAAAACGGGTGGGCTATAGCCTTAGGGGGTCGGGCTGGCCAACTTCGTCCGCCGGACTCGGAATGGCGCGAGGCTTTGGGAGGTGCCTCCGTGTGCCAAAAATAGGCCGCGGGCACAGCCGTACCCAAAAATACCCGCCCGAAGGCCGGGGCGCCATGTTCGTCCAGCGGAAAAAGGCCCAAAAAACGGGTGGGCAATAGCCTTGGGGGGTGGGGCTGGCCAACTTCGTCCGCCGGACTCGGAATGGCGCGAGACTTTGCGAGGCGCCTCCGTGTGCCAAAATTAGGCCGCGGGCACAGCCGCGTCCAAAAAAACCCGCCCGAAGGCCGGGGCGCCAAGTTTGTCCAGCGGAAAAAGGCCACAAAAACGGGTGGGCTATAGCCTTGGTGGGTGGGCTGGCCAACTTCGTCCGCCGGACTCGGAATGGCGCAAGACTTTGCGAGGCTCCTCCGTGTGCCAAAAATAGGCCGCGGGCACAGCCGCGCCCAAAATACTTCGGCCGAAGGCCGGGCGCCAAGTCTGGCCCAGCGGAAAAAGGCCACAAAAACGGGTGGGCTATAGCCTTGGGGGGTGGGCTGGCCAACTTCGTCCGCCGGACTCGGAATGGCGCGAGACTTTGCGAGACTCCTCCGTGTGCCAAAAATAGGCCGCGGGCACAGCCGCGCCCAAAAATACCCGCCCGAAGGCCAGGGCGCCAAGTTCGTCCAGCGGAAAAAGGCCACAAAAACGGGTGGGCTATAGCCTTGGGGGGTGGGGCTGGCCAACTTCGGAATCCGCCGGACTCGGAATGGCGCAAGACTTTGCGAGGCTCCTCTGTGTGCCAAAAATAGGCCGCTGGCACTGCCGGGCTATAGCTAAAAATACCCGCCCAAGGCCGGGCGCCAAGTTCGTCCAGCAGAAAAAGGCCACAAAAACGGGTGGGCTATAGCCTTGGGGGGTGGTGCTGGCCCACTTCGTCCGCCGGACTCGGAATGGCGCGAGACTTTACGAGGCGCCTCCGTGTGCCAAAAATAGACCGCGGGCACAGCCGCGCCCAAAAATACCCGCCCGAAGGCCGGGGCGCCAAGTTCGTCCAGCGGAAAAAGGGCAGAAAAACGGGTGCGCTATAGCCTTGGGGGGTGGGGCTGGCCAACATCGTCCGCCGGACTCGGAATGGCGCGAGACTTTGCGAGGCCCCTCCATGTGCCAAAAATAGGCCGCGGGCACAGCCGCACCCAAAAATACTCGCCCGAAGGCCGGGGCGCCAAGTTCGTCCAGCGGAAAAAGGCCACAAAAACGGGTGGGCTGTAGCCTTGGGGGGTGGGGCTGGCCAACTTTGTCCGCCGGACTCGGAATGGCGCGAGACTTTGCGAGGCACCTCCGTGTGCCAAAATTAGGCCGCGCGCACAGCCGCGCCCAAAAATACCCGCCCAAAGACCGGGGCGCCAAGTTCGTCCAGCGGAAAAAGGCCACAAAAACGGGTGGGCTATAGCCTTGGGGGGTGGGCTGGCCAACTTCGTCCGCCGGACTCGGAATGGCGCGAGACTTTGCGAGACTCCTCCGTGTGCCAAAAATAGGCCGCGGGCATAGCCGCGGCCAAAAATAACCGGCCGAAGGCCGGGGCGCCAAGTTCGTCCAGCCGAAAAAGGCCACAAAAACGGGTGGGCTATAGCCTTGGTGGGTGGGCTGGCCAACTTCGTCCGCCGGACTCAGAATGGCGCAAGACTTTGCGAGGCTCCTCCGTGTGCCAAAAATAGGCCGCGGGCACAGCCGCGGCCAAAAATACCCGCCCAAAGACCGGGCGCCAAGTTCGTCCAGCGGAAAAAGGCCACAAAAACGGGTGGGCTATAGCCTTGGGGGGTGGGCTGGCCAACTTCGTCCGCCGGACTCGGAATGGCGCGAGACTTTGCGAGACTCCTCCGTGTGCCAAAAATAGACATGGGCACAGCCGCGGCCAAAAATAACCGGCCGAAGGCCGGGGCGCCAAGTTCGTCCAGCGGAAAAAGGCCACAAAAACGGGTGGGCTATAGCCTTGGTGGGTGGGCTGGCCAACTTCGTCCGCCGGACTCGGAATGGCGCGAGACTTTGCGAGACTCCTCCGTGTGCCAAAAATAGGCCGCGGGCACAGCCGCGCCCAAAAATACCCGCCCGAAGGCCGGGGCGCCAAGTTCGTCCAGCGGAAAAAGGCCACAAAAACGGGTGGGCTATAGCCTTGGTGGGTGGGCTGGCCAACTTCGTCCGCCGGACTCGGAATGGCGCAAGACTTTGCGAGGCTCCTCTGTGTGCCAAAAATAGGCCGCGGGCACAGCCGCGCCCAAAAATACCCGCCCGAAGGCCGGGGCGCCCAGTTCGACCAGCGGAAAAAGGCCACAAAACGGGTGGGCTATAGCCTTGGGGGTGGGCTGGCCAACTTCGTCCGCCGGACTCGGAATGGCGCGAGACTTTACGAGACCCTCCGTGTCCAAAAATAGATGAGGGCACAGCCGCGCCCAAAATACCCACCCGAAGGCCGGGCGCCAAGTTCGTCCAGCGGAAAAAGGCCACAAAAACGGGTGGGCTATAGCCTTGGTGGGTGGGCTGGCCAACTTCGTCCGCCGGACTCGGAATGGCGCAAGACTTTGCGAGGCTCCTCTGTGTGCCAAAAATAGGCCGCGGGCACTGCCGAGCCCAAAAATACCCGCCCGAAGGCCGGGGCGCCAAGTTCGTCCAGCGGAAAAAGGCCACAAAAACGGGTGGGCTATAGCCTTGGGGGGTGGGGCTGGCCCACTTCCCGCCTCGGACTCGGAATGGCGCGAGACTTTGCGAGGCGCCTCGGTGTGCCAAAAATAGACATACGGGCACAGCCGCGCCTGCAATACCCGCCCGAAGGCCGGGGCGCCAAGTTCGTCCAGCGGAAAAAGGCCACAAAAACGGGTGCGCTATAGCCTTGGGGGGTGGGGCTGGCCAACATCGTCCGCTGGACTCGGAATGGCGCGAGACTTTGCGAGGCGCCTCCATGTGCCAAAAATAGGCCGCGGGCACAGCCGCACCCA
Source organism: Citrus cavaleriei (assembly GCA_030448935.1). NCBI lineage: Eukaryota > Viridiplantae > Streptophyta > Magnoliopsida > Sapindales > Rutaceae > Citrus > Citrus cavaleriei. The sequence goes on along the minus strand of JAUJEM010000193.1, from coordinate 27,686 downwards.
AAAATACTCGCCCGAAGGCCGGGGCGCCAAGTTCGTCCAGCGGAAAAAGGCCACAAAAACGGGTGGGCTGTAGCCTTGGGGGGTGGGGCTGGCCAACTTTGTCCGCCGGACTCGGAATGGCGCGAGACTTTGCGAGGCACCTCCGTGTGCCAAAATTAGGCCGCGCGCACAGCCGCGCCAAAAATACCCGCCCAAAGACCGGGGCGCCAAGTTCGTCCAGCGGAAAAAGGCCACAAAACCGGGTGGGATTTCGCCTGGGGGGGTGGGCTGGCCAACTTCGTCCGCCGGACTCGGAATGGCGCGAGACTTTGCGAGACTCCTCCGTGCCAAAAATAGGCCAGCGGGCACACGCTGCCAAAATAACTGGTCAAGGTCACGCAAGTTCGTCCAGCGAAAAAGGCCACAAAAAACGGGTGGGCTATAGCCTTGGGGGTGGGGCTGGCCAACCTCGTCCGCCTGACCTCGGAATGGTGCGAGACTTTACGAGACTCCTCCGTGTGCCAAAAATAGGCAAAGGGCACAGCCGCCTAAAAATACCTGCCCGAAGGCCAGGGCGCCAAGTTCGTCCAGCGGAAAAGGCCACAAAACGGTGGCTATAGCCTTGGGTGGGCTGGCCAACTTCGTCCCGCGGATTCGGAATGGCGCAAGACTTTGCGAGGCTCCCTCTGTGTGCCAAAAATAGCCGCGGCACTGCCGTGCCCAAAAATACCCGCCCGAAGGCCGGGCGCTGCCTGCGCCCAGCGGAAAAGGCCACAAAAACGGGTGGGCTGTAGCCTTGGGGGTGGGGCTGGCCAACTTTGTCCGCCGGACTCGGAATGGCGCGAGACTTTGCGAGGCACCTCCGTGTGCTGTAACAGGCCGGGCCAAGACAGCCGCGCCAAAAAATACCCGCCTACAAAGACCGGGCTGAAGTTCGTCCAGCGGAAAAAGGCCACAAAACGGGTGGGCTATAGCCTTGGTGGGTGGGCTGGCCAACATCGTCCGCCGGACTCCGAATGGCGCAAGACTTTGCAGGCTCCTCTGTGTGCCAAAAATAGCGCGGGCACTGCCGTGCCAAAAATACCCGCCAAGGCCGGGGCGCCAAGTTCGTCCAGCGGAAAAAGGCCACAAAACGGGTGGGGCTGTAGCTGGGGGGTGGGGCTGGCCAACTTTGTCCGACTCGGAATGGCGAGACTTTCTGAGGCACCTCCGTGTGCCAAAATTAGGCAGACAAGGCATACAGCCACCAAAAATACCCGCCCAAAGACCGGGCGCCAAGTTCGCCCAGCGGAAAAAGGCCACAAAAACGGGTGGGCTATAGCCTGGTGGGTGGGCTGGCCAACTTCGTCCGCCCGGACTCGGAATGGCGCAAGACTTTGCGAGCTCCTCTGTGTGCCAAAAATAGACCGCGGGCACTGCCGTGCCCAAAAATACTCCGCCGAAGGCCGGGGCGCCAAGTTCGTCAGCTGAAAAAGGCCACAAAAACGGGTGGGCTATAGCCTTGGGGGTGGGCTGGCCAACCGTCCGCGGACTCGGAATGGCGAGACTCCCTGCGAGACTCCTCCGTGTCCAAAAATAGGGCCGCGGGCACAGCCGCGCCCAAAATACCCGCCCAAGGCCGGGCGCCAAGTCTCGTCCAGCGGAAAAAGGCCACAAAAGCGGGTGGGCTATAGCCTTGGTGGTGGGCTGGCCAACAGATCCGCCGGGACTCTGAATGGCGCAAGACTTTGCGAGGCTCCTCTGTGTGCCAAAATAGGGCCGCGGGCACTGCCGTGCCCAAATACCCGCCCGAAGGCCGGCGCCAAGTCTGCCCAGCGGAAAAAGGCCACAAAAACGGGTGGCTGTAGCCTTGGGGGTGGGCTGGCCAACCTCGTCCCTTCGGACTCGGAATGGCGCGAGACTTTGCGAGAGACCTCCGTGTGCCAAAAATAGGCCGCGTGGGCACAGCCGTTGCCTAAAATACCCGCTCAAGGCCGGGCCCAAGTTCGGCTCAAGCGGAAAAAGGCCACAAAAACGGGTGGGCTATAGCCTTAGTGGTGGGCTGTGAGCAACTGGTCCGCCGGACTGGAATGGCGCAAGACCTTGCGAGGCTCTCCTCTGTGTGCAAAAAATAGGCCGCGGGCACCGCCGTGCCCCAAAATACCCGCCCGAAGGCCGGGGCGCCAAGTTCGTCCAGCGGAAAAAGGCCACAAAAAAGGGTGGGCTATAGCCTTGGGGGGTGGGGCTGGCCAACTTTGTCCGCCGGACTCGGAATGGCGCGAGACTTTGCGAGGCACCTCCGTGTGCCAAAAATAGGCCGCGGGCACAACAGGGGAAAAATACCCGCCCCAAGGCCGGGGCGCCAAGTTCGTCCAGCGGAAAAAGGCCACAAAAATGGGTGGGCTATAGCCTTGGGGGGTGGGGCTGGCCAACTTCGTCCGCCGGACTCGAAATGGCGCGAGACTTTGCGAGGCGCCTCCGTGTGCCAAAAATAGGCCGCGGGCACAGCCGCGACCAAAAATACCCGCCCGAAGGCCGGGCGCGCAAGTTCGTCCAGCGGAAAAAGGCCACAAAAACGGGTGGGCTATAGCCTTGGGGGTGGGCTGGCGAAAATCGTCCCCCGGACTCGGAATTGCGCGAGACTTTGCGAGGCCCCTCCGTTTGCCAAAAAGAGGCGTCGGGAACAGCCGGGCCAAAAAGTACCCGCCCCGAAGGCCGGGGCGCCAAGTTCGTCCAGCGGAAAAAGGCCACAAAAACGGGTGGGCTATAGCCTTGGGGGTGGGCTGGCCAACTTCGTCCGCCGGACTCGGAATGGCGCGAGACTTTGCGAGCGGCCTCCGTGTGCCAAAAATAGGCCGTTGGCACAGCCGCGCCCAAAAATACCCGCCCGAAGGCCGGGGCGCCAAGTTCGTCCAGCGGAAAAAGGCCACAAAAACGGGTGGGCTATAGCCTTGGGGGGTGGGGCTGGCCAACTTCGTCCGCCGGACTCGGAATGGCGCGAGACTTTGCGAGGCGCCTCCGTGTGCAAAAATAGGCCGCGGGCACAGCCGCGCCCAAAAATACCCGCCCGAAGGCCGGGGCGCCAAGTTCGTCCAGCGGAAAAAGGCCACGACAACGGGTGGGCTATAGCCTTGGGGGGTGGGGCTGGCCAACTTCGTCCGCCGGACTCGGAATGGCGCGAGACTTTGCGAGGCGCCTCCGTGTGCCAAAAATAGGCAGCGGGCACAGCCGCGCCCAAAAATACCCGCCCGAAGGCCGGGGCGCCAAGTTCGTCCAGCGGAAAAAGGCCACAAAAACGGGTGGGCTATAGCCTTGGGGGGTGGGGCTGGCCAACTTCGTCCGCCGGACTCGGAATGGCGCGAGACTTTGCGAGGCGCCTCCGTGTGCCAAAAATAGGCCACGGGCACAGCCGCGCCCAAAATACCCGCCCGAAGGCCGGGGCGCCAAGTTCGTCCAGCGGAAAAAGGCCACAAAAACGGGTGGGCTATAGCCTTGGGGGGTGGGGCTGGCCAACTTCGTCCGCCGGACTCGGAATGGCGCGAGACTTTGCGAGGCACCTCCGTGTGCCAAAAATAGGCCGCGGGCACAGCCGCGCCCAAAAATACCCGCCCGAAGGCCGGGGCGCCAAGTTCGTCCAGCGGAAAAAGGCCACAAAAACGGGTGGGCTATAGGGAATGGCGCGAGACTTTGCGAGACGCCTTCGTGTGCCAAAAATAGGCCGCGGGCACAGCCGCGCCCAAAAATACCCGCCCGAAGGCCGGGGCGCCAAGTTCGTCCAGCGGAAAAAGGCCACAAAAACGGGTGGGCTATAGCCTTGGGGGGTGGGCTGGCCAACTTCGTCCGCCGGACTCGGAATGGCGCGAGACTTTGCGAGGCTCCTCCGTGTGCCAAAAATAGGCCGCGGGCACAGCCGCGCCAAAAAATACCCGCCCGAAGGCCGGGGCGCCAAGTTCGTCCAGCGGAAAAAGGCCACAAAAACGGGTGGGCTATAGCCTTGGGGGGTGGGGCTGGCCAACTTCGTCCGCCGGACTCGGAATGGCGCGAGACTTTGCGAGGCGCCTCCGTGTGCCAAAAATAGGCCGCGGGCACAGCCGCGCCCAAAAATACCCGCCCGAAGGCCGGGGCGCCAAGTTCGTCCAGCGGAAAAAGGCCACAAAAAACGGGTGGGCTATAGCCTTGGGGGTGGGGCTGGCCAACTTCGTCCGCCGGACTCGGAATGGCGCGAGACTTTGCGAGGCCTCTCCGTGTGCCAAAAATAGGCCGCGGGCACAGCCGCACCCAAAAATACCCGCCCGAAGGCCGGGGCGCCAAGTTCGTCCAGCGGAAAAAGGCCACAAAAACGGGTGGGCTATAGCCTTGGGGGGTGGGGCTGGCCAACTTCGTCCGCCGGACTCGGAATGGCGCGAGACTTTGCGAGGCGCCTCCGTGTGCCAAAAATAGGCCGCGGGCACAGCCGCGCCCAAAAATACCCGCCCAAAGGCCGGGGCGCCAAGTTCGTCCAGCGGAAAAAGGCCACAAAACGGGTGGGCTATAGCCTTGGGGGGTGGGGCTGGCCAACTTCGTCCGCCGGACTCGGAATGGCGCGAGACTTTGCGAGGCTCCTCCGTGTGCCAAAAATAGGCCGCGGGCACAGCCGCGCCCAAAAATACCCGCCCGAAGGCCGGGGCGCCAAGTTCGTCCAGCGGAAAAAGGCCACAAAAACGGGTGGGCTATAGCCTTGGGGGGTGGGGCTGGCCAACTTCGTCCGCCGGACTCGGAATGGCGCGAGAGTTTGCGAGGCGCCTCCGTGCACCAAAGATAGGCCGCATGCACAGCCACGCCAAAAATACCCGCCCAAAGGGCGGGGCGCCAAGTTCGTCCAGCGGTAAAAGGCCACAAAAACGGGTGGGCTATAGCCTTGGGGGGTGGGGCTGGCCGACTTCATCCGCCGGACTCGGAATGGCGCGAGACTTTGTGAGGCGCCTCCTTGTTCGAAAAATAGGCCGCTGGCTCAGCCTCGCCAAAAATACCCCGCCTAATTCAGTGGCGCCAAGTTCTTCCAGCGGTAAAAGGCCACAAAAACGGGTGGGCTATAGCGTTGGGGGGTGGGGCTGGCCAACCCGTCCGCCGGACTCGGAATGGCGCGAGACTTTGCGAGCGCCTCCGTGTGCAAAAAATAGGCCAGCGGGCACAGCCGCGCCCAAAAATACCCGCCCGAGGCCGGGCGCCAAGTTCGTCCAGCGGAAAAAGGCCACAAAAACGGTGGGCTATAGCCTTGGGGGTGGGGCTGGCCAACTTCGTCCGCCCGGACTCGGAATGGCGCGAGACTTTGCGAGGCGCCTCCGTGTGCCAAAAATAGCCGCGGGCACAGCCGCGCCAAAAATACCCGCCCGAAGGCCGGGCGCCAAGTTCGTCCAGCGGAAAAAGGCCACAAAAGCGGGTGGGCTATAGCCTTGGGGGTGGGGCTGGCCCACCGTCCGCCGGACTCGGAATGGCGCGAGACTTTGCGAGGCGCGCCTCCGTGTGCCAAAAATAGACGCGGGCACAGCCGCGCCCAAAATACCCGCCCGAAGGACGGGCGCCAAGAACGTCCACCCGAAAAAGCCCACAAAAACGGGAGGGCAATAGCCTTGGGGGTGGGGCTGGCCAACTTCGTCCGCCCGGACTCGGAATGGCGCGAGACTTTGCGAGGCGCTCCGTGTGCCAAAAAAATAGGCCGCGGGCACAGCCGCGCCAAAAATACCCGCCCGAAGGCCGGGCGCCAAGTTCGTCCAGCGGAAAAAGGCCACAAAAAGCGGGTGGGCTATAGCCTTGGGGGTGGGGCCGCCAAACTTGGTCCGCCGCACTCGGATTGGCGCGAGACTTTGCGCGGCGCCCCCGTGTCCCAAAAATCGGCCGCGGCCACCGCCGCGCCCAAAAATACCCGGCCGACGGCCGGGGCGCCAAGTTCGTCCAGCGGAAAAAGGCCACAAAAACGGGTGGGCTATAGCCTTGGGGGGTGGGGCTGGCCAACTTCGTCCGCCGGACTCGGAATGGCGCGAGACTTTGCGAGCGCCTCCGTGTGCCAAAAATAGGCCGCGTGCACAGCCGCGCCAAAATACCACTTGAAAGGCGGGCGCCAGTTCGTCCAGCGGAAAAAGGCCACAAAAGCGGGTGGGCTATAGCCTTGGGGGTGGGCTGGCCAACCGTCCGCCGGACTCGTAATCGCGCGAGACTTTGCGAGGCGCCTCCGTGTGCTAAAAATAGGCCGCGGGCACAGCCGCGCCCAAAAATACCCGCCCGAAGGCCGGGGCGCCAAGATCGTCCAGCGGAAAAAGGCCACAAAAACGGGTGGGCTATAGCCTTGGGGGGTGGGGCTGGCCAACTTCGTCCGCCGGACTCGGAATGGCGCGAGACTTTGCGAGGCGCCTCCGTGTGCCAAAACTAGGTCGCGGGCACAGCCGCGCACAAAAATACCCGCCCGAAGACCGGGGCGCCAAGTTCGTCCAGCGCAAAAAGGCCACAAAAACAGGTGGGCTATAGCCTTGGGGGGTGGGGCTGGCCAACTTCGTCCGCCGGACTCGGAATGGCGCGAGACTTTGCGAGGCGCCTCCGTGTGCCAAAAATAGGCCGCGGGCACAGCCGCGCCCAAAAATACCCGCCCGAAGGCCGGGGCGCCAAGTTCGTCCAGCGGAAAAAGGCCACAAAAACGGGTGGGCTATAGCCTTGGGGGGTGGGGCTGGCCAACTTCGTCCGCCGGACTCGGAATGGCGCGAGACTTTGCGAGCGCCCTCCGTGTGCCAAAAATAGGCCGCGGGCACAGCCGCGCCCAAAAATACCCGCCCGAAGGCCGGGGCGCCAAGTTCGTCCAGCGGAAAAAGGCCACAAAAACGGGTGGGCTATAGCCTTGGGGGGTGGGGCTGGCCAACCGTCCGCGGACTCGGAATGGCGCGAGACTTTGCGAGCGCCTCCGTGTGCCAAAAATAGGCCGCGGCACAGCCGCAAAAATAGCCGCCCGCTGGCCGGGGCGCCAAGTTCGTCCAGCGTAAAAAGGCCACAAAACCGGGTGGGCTATGGCCTTGGGGGTGGGGCTGGCCAACTTCGTCCGCCGGACTCGGAATGGCGCGAGACTTTGCGAGGCGCCTCCGTGTGCCAAAAATAGGCCGCGGGCACAGCCGCGCCCAAAATACCCGCCCGAAGGCCGGGGCGCCAAGTTCGTCCAGCGGTAAAAGGCCACAAAAACGGGTGGGCTATAGCCTTGGGGGATGGGGCGGGCCTACGTCGGCCCCCGGACTCGGAATGGCGCGAGACTGCGCGAGGCTCCTCCGTGTGCCAAAAAAAGGCCGCGGGCACAGCCGCGCCCAAAAATACCCGCCCGAAGGCCGGGGCGCCAAGTTCGTCCAGCGGAAAAAGGCCACAAAAACGGGTGGGCTATAGCCTTGGGGGGTGGGGCTGGCCAACCGTCCGCGGACTCGGAATGGCGCGAGACTTTGCGAGGCGCCTCCGTGTGCCAAAAATAGGCGCGGGCACAGCCGCGCCCAAAAATACCCGCCCCCGGCCGGCGCCAAGTTCGTCCAGCGGAAAAAGGCCACAAAAGGGTGGGCTATAGCCTTGGGGGTGGGGCTGGCCAACCGTCCGCGCGGACTCGGAATGGCGCGAGACTTTGCGGCGCCTCCGTGTGCCAAAAATAGGCCCGGGCACAGCCGCGCCCAAAAATACCCGCCCGAAGGCCGGGCGCCAAGTTCGTCCAGCGGAAAAAGGCCACAAAAGCGGGTGGGCTATAGCCTTGGGGGTGGGGCTGGCCAACCGTCCGCCGGACTCGGAATGGCGCGAGACTTTGCGGCGCCTCCGTGTGCCAAAAATAGGCCGCGGGCACAGCCGCGCCAAAAATACCCGCCCGAAGGCCGGGCGCCAAGTTCGTCCTGCGGAAAAAGGCCACAAAAACGGGTGGGCTATAGCCTTGGGGGTGGGGCTGGCCAACTTCGTCCGCCGGACTCGGAATGACGCGAGACTTTGCGAGGCGCCTCCGTGTGCTAAAAATAGGCCGCGGGAACAGCCGCGCCCAAAAATACCTGCCCGAAGGCCGGGGCGCCAAGTTCGTCCAGCGGAAAAAGGCCACAAAAACGGGTGGGCTATAGCCTTGGGGGGTGGGGCTGGCCAACTTCGTCCGCCGGACTCAGAATGGCGCGAGACTATGCGAGGCACCTCCGTGTGCCAAAAATAGGCCGCGGGCACAGCCGCGCCCAAAAATTGCCGCCCGAAGGCCGGGTTCGCCAAGTTCGTCCAGCGGAAAAAGGCCCCAAAAACGGGTGGGCTATAGCCTTGGGGGGTGGAGCTGGCCAACTTCGTCCGCCGGACTCGGAATGGCGCGAGACTTTGCGAGGCGCCTCCATGTGCCAAAAATAGGCCGCGGGCACAGCCGCGCCCAAAAATACCCGCCCGAAGGCCGGGGCGCCAAGTTCGTCCAGCGGAAAAAGGCCACAAAAACGGGTGGGCTATAGCCTTGGGGGGTGGGGCTGGCCAACCGTCCGCCGGACTCGGAATGGCGCGAGACTTTGCGAGCGCCGACGTGTGGCAAAAATAGGCCCGCGGGCACAGCCGCGCCCAAAAATACCCCCCGAAGGCCGGGCGCCAAGTTCGTCCAGCGGAAAAAGGCCACAAAAAGCGGGTGGGCTATAGCCTTGGGGGTGGGGCTGGCCAACCGTCCGCGGACTCGGAATGGCGCGAGACTTTGCGAGCGCCTCCGTGTGCCAAAAAAATAGGCCGCGGGCACAGCCGCGCCCAAAAACCCCCCCGAAGGCCGGGCGCCAAGTTCGTCCAGCGGAAAAAGGCCACAAAAGCGGGTGGGCTATAGCCTTGGGGGTGGGGCTGGCCAACCGTCCGCCGGACTCGGAATGGCGCGAGACTTTACGAGCGCCTCCGTGTGCCAAAAATAGGCCGCGGGCACAGCCGCGCCAAAAATACCCGCCCGAAGGCCGGGCGCCAAGTTCGTCCAGCGGAAAAAGGCCACAAAAGCGGGTGGGCTATAGCCTTGGGGGTGGGGCTGGCCAACCGTCCGCCGGACTCGGAATGGCGCGAGACTTTGCGAGGCGCCTCCGTGTGCCAAAAATAGGCCGCGGGCACAGCCGCGCCCAAAAATACCCGCCCGAAGGCCGGGCGCCAAGTTCGTCCAGCGGAAAAAGGCCACAAAAAGCGGGTGGGCTATAGCCTTGGGGGTGGGGCTGGCCAACCGTCCGCGGACTCGGAATGGCGCGAGACTTTGCGAGGCGCCTCCGTGTGCCAAAAATAGGCCCGCGGGCACAGCCGCGCCCAAAATACCCGCCCGAAGGCCGGGCGCCAAGTTCGTCCAGCGGAAAAGGCCACAAAAGCGGGTGGGCTATAGCCTTGGGGGTGGGGCTGGCCAACCGTCCGTCCGCGGACTCGGAATGGCGCGAGACTTTGCGAGGCCTCCGTGTGCCAAAAATAGGCCTTGGGCACAGCCGCGCCCAAAAATACCCGCCCGAAGGCCGGGCGCCAAGTTCGTCCAGCGGAAAAAGGCCACAAAAGCGGGTGGGCTATAGCCTTGGGGGTAGGGCTGGCCAACAACGTCCGCCGGACTCGGAATGGCGCGAGACTTTGCGAGGCGCCTCCGTGTGCCAAAAATAGCAGCGGGCACAGCCCCGCCCAAAAAAACCCGCCCCAAGGCCGGGCGCCAAGTTCGTCCAGCGGAAAAAGGCCACAAAAGCGGTGGGCTATAGCCTTGGGGGTGGGGCTGGCCAACAAATCCGCCGGACTCGGAATGGCGCGAGACTTTGCGAGCGCCTCCGTGTGCCAAAAATAGGCCGGGCACAGCCGCGCCCAAAAATACCCGCCCGAAGGCCGGGCGCCAAGTTCGTCCAGCGGAAAAAGGCCACAAAAGCAGGTGGGCTATAGCCTTGGGGGTGGGGCTGGCCAACCGTCCGCCGGACTCGGAATGGCGCGAGACTTTGCGAGCGCCTCCGTGTGCCAAAAAATAGGCCGCGGGCACAGCCGCGCCCAAAAATACCCGCCCGAAGGCCGGGCGCCAAGTTCGTCCAGCGGAAAAAGGCCACAAAAGCGGGTGGGCTATAGCCTTGGGGGTGGGGCTGGCCAACAAATCCGCCGGACTCGGAATGGCGCGAGACTTTGCGAGGCGCCTCCGTGTGCCAAAAATAGGCGCGGGCACAGCCGCCGCGCCAAAAATACCCGCCCGAAGGCCGGGCGCCAAGTTCGTCCAGCAGCGGAAAAAGGCCACAAAAGCGGGTGGGCTATAGCCTTGGGGGTGGGGCTGGCCAACCGTCCGCGGGACTCGGAATGGCGCGAGACTTTGCGAGGCGCCTCCGTGTGCCAAAAAAATAGGCCGCGGGCACAGCCGCGCCCAAAAATACCCGCCCGAAGGCCGGGCGCCAAGTTCGTCCAGCGGAAAAAGGCCACAAAAGCGGGTGGGCTATAGCCTTGGGGGTGGGGCTGGCCAACCGTCCGCCGGACTCGGAATGGCGCGAGACTTTGCGGCGCCTCCGTGTGCCAAAAATAGGCCGCGGGCACAGCCGCGCCCAAAAATACCCGCCCGAAGGCCGGGCGCCAAGTTCGTCCAGCGGAAAAAGGCCACAAAAAAGCGGGTGGGCTATAGCCTTGGGGGTGGGGCTGGCCAACCGTCCGCCGGACTCGGAATGGCGCGAGACTTTGCGAGCGCCTCCGTGTGCCAAAAAATAGGCCGCGGGCACAGCCGCGCCCAAAATACCCGCCCGAAGGCCGGGCGCCAAGTTCGTCCAGCGGAAAAAGGCCACAAAAGCGGGTGGGCTATAGCCTTGGGGGTGGGGCTGGCCAACCAAATCCGCCCGGACTCGGAATGGCGCGAGACTTTGCGAGGCGCCTCCGTGTGCCAAAAAAATAGGCCGCGGGCACAGCCGCGCCAAAAATACCCGCCCGAAGGCCGGGCGCCAAGTTCGTCCAGCGGAAAAAGGCCACAAAAAGCGGGTGGGCTATAGCCTTGGGGGTGGGGCTGGCCAACTTCCGTCCGCCGGACTCGGAATGGCGCGAGACTTTGCGAGGCGCCTCCGTGTGCCAAAAATAGGCCCGCGGGCACAGCCGCGCCCAAAAATACCCGCCCGAAGGCCGGGCGCCAAGTTCGTCCAGCGGAAAAAGGCCACAAAAGCGGGTGGGCTATAGCCTTGGGGGTGGGGCTGGCCAACCGTCCGCCGGACTCGGAATGGCGCGAGACTTTGCGAGGGGCCTCCGTGTGCCAAAAATAGGCCGCGGGCACAGCCGCGCCAAAACATTACCGCCCGAAGGGCGGGCCGCCAAGTTCGTCCAACGGAAAAAGGCCGCACGAGCGGGTGGGCTATAGCCTTGGGGGGTGGGGCTGGCCAACTTCGTCCGCCGGACTCGGAATGGCGCGAGACTTTACGGGGCGCCTCCGTGTGCCAAAAATAGGCCGCGGGCACAGCCGCGCCCAAAAATACCCGCCCGAAGGCCGGGCCGCCAAGTTCGTCCAGCGGAAAAAGGCCACAAAAACGGGTGGGCTATAGCCTTGGGGGTGGGGCTGGCCAACCGTCCGCCGGACTCGGAATGGCGCGAGACTTTGCGAGGCGCCTCCGTGTGCCAAAAAAAATAGGCCGCGGGCACCGCCGCGCCCTCAAATACCCGCCCGCAGGCCGGGCGCCAAGTTCGTCCAGCGGAAAAAGGCCACAAAAGCGGGTGGGCTATAGCCTTGGGGGTGGGGCTGGCCAACCGTCCGCCGGACTCGGAATGGCGCGAGACTTTGCGAGCGCCTCCGTGTGCCAAAAATAGGCCGCGGCACAGCCGCGCCAAAAATACCCGCCCGAAGGCGGGGCGCCAAGTTCGTCCAGCGGAAAAAGGCCACAAAAGCGGGTGGGCTATAGCCTTGGGGGTGGGGCTGGCCAACTTCGTCCGCCGGACTCGGAATGGCGCGAGACTTTGCGCGGCGCCTCCGTGTGCCAAAAATAGGCCGCGGGCACAGCCGCGCCCAAAAATACCCGCCCGAAGGCCGGGGCGCCAAGTTCGTCCAGCGGAAAAAGGCCACAAAAACGGGTGGGCTATAGCCTTGGGGGGTGGGGCTGGCCAACCGTCCGCCGGACTCGGAATGGCGCGAGACTTTGCGAGCCCTCCGTGTGCCAAAAATAGGCCGCGGGCACAGCCGCGCCCAAAAATACCCGCCCGAAGGCCGGGCGCCAAGTTCGTCCAGCGGAAAAAGGCCACAAAAGCGGGTGGGCTATAGCCTTGGGGGTGGGGCTGGCCAACCGGTCCGCGGACTCGGAATGGCGCGAGACTTTGCGAGGCGCCTCCGTGTGCCAAAAAAATAGGCCGCGGGCACAGCCGCGCCCAAAATATACCCGCCGAAGGCCGGGCGCCAAGTCGTCCAGCGGAAAAAGGCCACAAAAGCGGGTGGGCTATAGCCTTGGGGTGGGGCTGGCCAACCGTCCGCCGGACTCGGAATGGCGAGAGACTGCGAGGCGCCTCCGTGTGCCAAAAATAGGCCGCGGGCACAGCCGCGCCAAAAATACCCCCGCCGAAGGCCGGGCGCCAAGTTCGTCCAGCGGAAAAAGGCCACAAAAGCGGGTGGGCTATAGCCTTGGGGGTGGGGCTGGCCAACCGTCCGCGGGACTCGGAATGGCGAGACTTTGCGAGGCGCCTCCGTGTGCCAAAAATAGGCCGCGGGCACAGCCGCGCCAAAAATACCCGCCCGAAGGCCGGGCGCCAAGTTCGTCCAGCGGAAAAAGGCCACAAAAGCGGGTGGGCTATAGCCTTGGGGGTGGGGCTGCTGGCCAACCGTCCGCCGGACTCGGAATGGCGCGAGACTTTGCGGCGCCTCCGTGTGCCAAAAATAGGCCGCGGGCACAGCCGCGCCAAAATACCCGCCCCCGAGGCCGGGCGCCAAGTTCGTCCAGCGGAAAAAGGCCACAAAAGCGGGTGGGCTATAGCCTTGGGGGTGGGGCTGGCCAACCGTCCGCCGGACTCCGAATGGCGCGAGACTTTGCGAGGCGACTCCGTGTGCCAAAAAAAATAGGCCGCGGGCACAGCCGCGCCAAAATATACCGCCCGAGGCCGGGCGCGCCAAGTTCGTCCAGCGGAAAAAGGCCACAAAAGCGGGTGGGCTATAGCCTTGGGGGTGGGGCTGGCCAACCGTCCGCCGGACTCGAATGGCGCGAGACTTTGCGAGGCGCCTCCGTGTGCCAAAAATAGGCCGCGGGCACAGCCGCGCCAAAAATACCCGCCCGAAGGCCGGGGCGCCAAGTTCGTCCAGCGGAAAAAGGCCACAAAAACGGGTGGGCTATAGCCTTGGGGGTTGGGCTGGCCAACCGTCCGCGGACTCGGAATGGCGCGAGACTTTGCGAGGCGCCTCCGTGTGCCAAAAATAGGCCGCGGGCACAGCCGCGCCCAAAAATACCCGCCCGAGGCCGGGCGCCAAGTTCGTCCAGCGGAAAAAGGCCACAAAAAGCGGGTGGGCTATAGCCTTGGGGGTGGGGCTGGCCAACCGTCCGCGGACTCGGAATGGCGCGAGACTTTGCGAGCGCCTCCGTGTGCCAAAAAATAGGCCACGGGCACAGTCGCTGCCAAAAATACCCCCCCGAAGGCCGGGGCGCCAAGTTCGTCCAGCGGAAAAAGGCCACAAAAGCGGGTGGGCTATAGCCTTGGGGTGGGGCTGGCCAACCGTCCGCCGGACTCGGAATGGCGCGAGACTTTGCGAGGCGCCTCCGTGTGCCAAAAAATAGGCCGCGGTCACAGCCGCGCCCAAAAATACCCGCCCGAAGGCCGGGCGCCAAGTTCGTCCAGCGGAAAAAGGCCACAAAAAGCGGGTGGGCTATAGCCTTGGGGGTGGGGCTGGCCAACCGTCCGCCCGGACTCGGAATGGCGCGAGACTTTGCGAGGCGCCTCCGTGTGCCAAAAATAGGCCGGGCACAGCCGCGCCCAAAAATACCCCCGAGCCGGGGCGCCAAGTTCGTCCAGCGGAAAAAGGCCACAAAAGCGGGTGGGCTATAGCCTTGGGGGTGGGGCTGGCCAACCGTCCGCCGGACTCGGAATGGCGCGAGACTTTGAGGCGCCTCCGTGTGCCAAAAAAATAGGCCGCGGGCACAGCAGCGCCCAAAAAACCCGCCCGAAGGCCGGGCGCCAAGTTCGTCCAGCGGAAAAAGGCCACAAAAGCGGGTGGGCTATAGCCTTGGGGGTGGGGCTGGCCAACCGTCCGCGGACTCGGAATGGCGCGAGACTTTGCACGGCCCCTCGTTGTGCCACACATAGCCCGCGGCCACAGCCGCGCCCAAAACTCCCGCCCCGACGCCCGGGGCGCCAATTTCGTCCAGGGGAAACGGCCACAAAAACGGGTGGGCTATAGCCTTCGGGGGTGGGGCTGGCCAACCGTCCGCCGGACTCGGAATGGCGAGACTTTGCGAGGCGCCTCCGTGTGCCAAAAATAGGCCGCGGGCACAGCCGCGCCCAAATACCCCCGAAGGCCGGGCGCCAAGTTCGTCCAGCGGAAAAAGGCCACAAAAGCGGGTGGGCTATAGCCTTGGGGGTGGGGCTGGCCAACCGTCCGCCGGACTCGGAATGGCGCGAGAGACTTTGCGAGGCCCTCCGTGTGCCAAAAAATAGGCCCAGGCACAGCCGCGCCCAAAAATACCCGCCCGAAGGCCGGGCGCCAAGTTCGTCCAGCGGAAAAAGGCCACAAAAGCGGGTGGGCTATAGCCTTGGGGGTGGGGCTGGCCAACCGTCCGCCCGGACTCGGAATGGCGCGAGACTTTGCGGCGCCTCCGTGTGCCAAAAATAGGCCGGGCACAGCCGCGCCAAAAATACCCCCCGCCGAAGGCGGGCGCCAAGTTCGTCCAGCGGAAAAAGGCCACAAAAGCGGGTGGGCTATAGCCTTGGGGGGGTGGGGCTGGCCAACCGTCCGCCCGGACTCGGAATGGCGCGAGACTTTGCGAGGCGCCTCCGTGTGCCAAAAAATAGGCCGCGGGCACAGCCGCGCCCAAAATATACCCGCCCGAAGGCCGGGCGCCAAGTTCGTCCAGCGGAAAAAGGCCACAAAAGCGGGTGGGCTATAGCCTTGGGGGTGGGGCTGGCCAACCGTCCGCGGACTCGGAATGGCGCGAGACTTTGCGAGGCGCCTCCGTGTGCCAAAAATAGGCCGCGGGCACAGCCGCGCCCAAAAATACCCGCCCGAAGGCCGGGCGCCAAGTTCGTCCAGCGGAAAAAGGCCACAAAAAGCGGGTGGGCTATAGCCTTGGGGGTGGGGCTGGCCAACCGTCCGCCGGACTCGGAATGGCGCGAGACTTTGCGAGCGCCTCCGTGTGCCAAAAATAGGCCGCGGGCACAGCCGCGCCCAAAAATACCCCCCGAGGCCGGGCGCCAGTTCGTCCAGCGGAAAAAGGCCACAAAAAGCGGGTGGGCTATAGCCTTGGGGGTGGGGGGCTGGCCAACCGTCCGCCGGACTCGGAATGGCGCGAGACTTTGCGAGGCGCCTCCGTGTGCAAAAAATAGGCGCGGGCACACAGCCGCCCAAAAACCCGCCCCCGAGGCCGGGCGCCAAGTTCGTCCAGCGGAAAAAGGCCACAAAAACGGGTGGGCTATAGCCTTGGGGGTGGGGCTGGCCAACCGTCCGCCCGGACTCGGAATGGCGCGAGACTTTGCGAGGCGCCTCCGTGTGCCAAAAATAGGCCGCGGCACACAGCCGCGCAAAAAATACCCGCCCGAAGGCCGGGCGCCAAGTTCGTCCAGCGGAAAAAGGCCACAAAAGCGGGTGGGCTATAGCCTTGGGGGTGGGGCTGGCCAACCGTCCGCGGACTCGGAATGGCGCGAGACTTTGCGGCGCCTCCGTGTGCCAAAAATAGGCCGCGGGCACAGCCGCGCCCAAAATACCCGCCCGAAGGCCGGGCGCCAAGTTCGTCCAGCGGAAAAAGGCCACAAAAGCGGGTGGCTATAGCCTTGGGGGTGGGGCTGGCCAACCGTCCGCCCGGACTCGGAATGGCGCGAGACTTTGAGGCGCCTCCGTGTGCCAAAAATAGGCGCGGGCACAGCCGCGCCCAAAAATACCCGCCCGAAGGCCGGGCGCCAAGTTCGTCCAGCGGAAAAAGGCCACAAAAGCGGGTGGGCTATAGCCTTGGGGGTGGGGCTGGCCAACCGTCCGCCCGGACTCGGAATGGCGCGAGACTTTGCGAGGCGCCTCCGTGTGCCAAAAATAGCCGCGGGCAGCCGCGCCCAAAAATACCCGCCCGAAGGCCGGGCGCCAAGTTCGTCCAGCGGAAAAAGGCCACAAAAGCGGGTGGGCTATAGCCTTGGGGGTGGGGCTGGCCAACCGTCCGCCCGGACTCGGAATGGCGAGACTTTGCGAGGCGCCTCCGTGTGCCAAAAATAGGCGCGGGCACACAGCGCCCAAAAATACCCGCCCGAAGGCCCGGGCGCCAGTTCGTCCAGCGGAAAAAGGCCACAAAAAGCGGGTGGGCTATAGCCTTGGGGGTGGGGCTGGCCAACCGTCCGCCCGGACTCGGAATGGCGCGAGACTTTGCGAGGCGCCTCCGTGTGCCAAAAATAGGCCGCGGCACAGCCGCGCCAACAAATACCCGCCCGAAGGCCGGGGCGCCAAGTTCGTCCAGCGGAAAAAGGCCACAAAAATGGGTGGGCTTTAGCCTTGGGGGGTGGGGCTGGCCAACTTCGTCCGCCGGACTCGGAAAGGCGCGAGACTTTGCGAGGCGCCTCTGTGTGCCACAAATAGGCCGCGGGTACAGCCGCGCCCAAAAATACCCGCCCAAAGGCCGGGGCGCCAAGTTCGTCCAGCGGAAAAAGGCCACAAAAACGGGTGGGGTATAGCCTTGGGGGGTGGGGCTGGCCAACTTCGTCCGCCGGACTGGGAATGGCGCGAGACTTTGCGAGTTGCCTCCGCGTGCCAAAAATAGGCCGTGGGCACAGCCGCGCCCAAAAATACCCCCCGAAGGCCGGGGCGCCAAGTTCGTCCAGCGGAAAAAGGCCACAAAAACGGGTGGGCTATAGCCTTGGGGGGTGGGGCTGGCCCACTTCGTCCGCCGGACTCGGAATGGCGCGGGACGTTGCGGCGCCCTCCGTGTGCCAAAAATAGGCCGCGGCACAGCCGCGCCCAAAAAAACCCGCCCGAAGGCCGGGCGCCAAGTTCGTCCAGCGGAAAAAGGCCACAAAAGCGGGTGGGCTATAGCCTTGGGGGTGGGGCTGGCCAACCGTCCGCCGGACTCGGAATGGCGAGACTGCGCGAGCCGCCTCCGTGTGCCAAAAATAGGCCGGGCACAGCCGCGCCCAAAAATACCCGCCCGAGGCCGGGCGCCAAGTTCGTCCAGCGGAAAAAGGCCACAAAAGCGGGTGGGCTATAGCCTTGGGGGTGGGGCTGGCCAACCGTCCGCGGACTCGGAATGGCGCGAGACTTTGCGAGGCGCCTCCGTGTGCCAAAAATAGGCCGCGGCCACAGCAGCGCCAAAAAATACATGCACGAAGGCCGTGGCGCCAAGGTCGTCCAGCGGAACAAGGCCACAAAATCGGGGGGGCTATAGCCTTGGGGGTGGGCTGGCCAACCGTCCGCCGGACTCGGAATGGCGCGAGACTTTGCGAGGTGCCTCCGTGTGTCAAAAATAGGCCGCGGCACAGCCGCGCCCAAAATACCCGCCCGAAGCCGGGCGCCAAGTTCGTCCAGCGGAAAAAGGCCACAAAAAAGCGGGTGGGCTATAGCCTTGGGGGTGGGGCTGGCCAACCGTCCGCCGGGACTCGGAATGGCGCGAGACTTTGCGGCGCCCTCCGTGTGCCAAAAATAGGCCGCGGGCACAGCCGCGCCCAAAAATACCCGCCCGAAGGCCGGGCGCCAAGTTCGTCCAGCGGAAAAAGGCCACAAAAGCGGGTGGGCTATAGCCTTGGGGGTGGGGCTGGCCAACCGTCCGCGGACTCGGAATGGCGCGAGACTTTGCGAGGCCTCCGTGTGTGAAAATAGGCCGCGGGCACAGCCGCGCCCAAAAAATACCCGCCCGAAGGCCGGGCGCCAAGTTCGTCCAGCGGAAAAAGGCCACAAAAAGCGGGTGGGCTATAGCCTTGGGGGTGGGGCTGGCCAACCGTCCGCCGGACTCGGAATGGCGCGAGACTTGCGAGGCGCCTCCGTGTGCCAAAAATAGGCCGCGGGCACAGCCGCGCCAAAAAACCCGCCCGAAGGCCGGGCGCCAAGTTCGTCCAGCGGAAAAAGGCCACAAAAAGCGGGTGGGCTATAGCCTTGGGGGTGGGGCTGGCCAACCGTCCCGCCGGACTCGGAATGGCGCGAGACTTTGCGAGGCGCCTCCGTGTGCCAAAAAAATAGGCCGCGGGCACAGCCGCGCCAAAAATACCCGCCCGAAGGCCGGGCGCCAAGTTCGTCCAGCGGAAAAAGGCCACAAAAAGCGGGTGGGCTATAGCCTTGGGGGTGGGGCTGGCCAACCGTCCGCCGGACTCGGAATGGCGCGAGACTTTGCGAGGCGCCTCCGTGTGCCAAAAATAGGCCGCGGGCACAGCCGCGCCCAAAAATACCCGCCCGAGGCCGGGCGCCAAGTTCGTCCAGCGGAAAAGGCCACAAAAGCGGGTGGGCTATAGCCTTGGGGGTGGGGCTGCCAACCGTCCGCCCGGACTCGGAATGGCGCGAGACTTTGCGAGGCGCCTCCGTGTGCCAAAAATAGGCCGCGGGCACAGCCGCGCCAAAAATACCCGCCCGAAGGCCGGGCGCCAAGTTCGTCCAGCGGAAAAAGGCCACAAAAGCGGGTGGGCTATAGCCTTGGGGGTGGGGCTGGCCAACCGTCCGCCGGACTCGGAATGGCGAGACTTTGCGAGGCGCCACCGTGTCCCAAAAACAGGCCGCAGGCACAGCCGCACCAAAAAATACCCGCCCGAGGGCGGGCGCCAAGTTCGTCCAGCGGAAAAAGGCCACAAAAAGCGGGTGGGCTATAGCCTTGGGGGTGGGGCTGGCCAACCGTCCGCCCGGACTCGGAATGGCGCGAGACTTTGCGAGCGCCTCCGTGTGCCAAAAATAGGCCGCGGGCACAGCCGCCCAAAAATACCCGCCCGAAGGCCGGGCGCCAAGTTCGTCCAGCGGAAAGGCCACAAAAGCGGGTGGGCTATAGCCTTGGGGGTGGGGCTGGCCAACCGTCCGCCGGACTCGGAATGGCGCGAGACTTTGCGAGGCGCCTCCGTGTGCCAAAAATAGGCGCGGGCACAGCCGCGCCCAAAATACCCGCCCGAAGGCCGGGGCCAAGTTCGTCCAGCGGAAAAAGGCCACAAAAAGCGGGTGGGCTATAGCCTTGGGGGGTGGGGCTGGCCAACAAAAACGGACTCGGAATGGCGCGAGACTTTGCGGCGCCTCCGTGTGCCAAAAATAGGCCGCGCACAGCCGCCCCAAAATACCCCCGAAGGCCGGCGCCAAGTTCGTCCAGCGGAAAAAGCCACAAAAGCGGGTGGGCTATAGCCTTGGGGGTGGGGCTGGCCAACCGTCCGCCGGACTCGGAATGGCGCGAGACTTTGCGAGGCGCCTCCGTGTGCCAAAAAATAGGCCGCGGGCACAGCCGCGCCCAAAAATACCCGCCCGAGCCGGGCGCCAAGTTCGTCCAGCGGAAAAAGGCCACAAAAGCGGGTGGGCTATAGCCTTGGGGGTGGGGCTGGCCAACCGTCCGCCGGACTCGGAATGGCGCGAGACTTTGCGAGGCGCCTCCGTGTGCCAAAAATAGGCCGCGGGCACAGCCGCGCCCAAAAATACCCGCCCGAAGGCCGGGCGCCAAGTTCGTCCAGCGGAAAAAGGCCACAAAAAGCGGGTGGGCTATAGCCCAGCAGAGTGTGGGGCTGGCCCGCTTCGTCCGCGGACTCGGAATGAGGTGTAGACTTTGCGGCGCCTCCGTGTACAAAAAATAGGCAGCAGGCACTGTGGCGCCCAAAAATACCCACAAGGCCGGGGCGTAGGTTCTCCAGGAAAAAAAGGCCACAAAAACGGGTTGGCTATTGCCTTAGAGGGTAAGTGGGCAGCCAACCGTCCGCGGACTGAGATAGGCGCAAGACTTTGTGACACCTCAGGTGGTGCCAAAAATAGGCTGCGGGCACAGCCCCGCGCCCAAAATACCCGCCCGAGTTTGGGCGCCAAGTTTAAATCCCAAAAGGTTTCAAGCAGTGGAGGCTACAGCCTTGAGAAGTGGGGCTGGCCAACTTCGTCCAGCGGACACAAGATGGTGCGGACTGCGGCGCCTCCGTGTGCCAAAAATAGGCGCGAGCACAGCGCTCCCAAAAATACCGCCTTTTGGCCGGGCGCCAAGTGGGTCAGCGGAAAAAAGGCCACAAAAGCGGGTGGGCTATAGCCTTGGGGGTGGGGCTGGCCAACCGTCCGCCCGGACTCGGAATGGCGCGAGACTTTGCGAGGCGCCTCCGTGTGCCAAAAATAGGCCTTGGCACAGCCGCGCCCAAAAATACCCGCCCGAGGCCGGGCGCCAAGTTCGTCCAGCGGAAAAAGGCCACAAAAGCGGGTGGGCTATAGCCTTGGGGGTGGGGCTGGCCAACTTCGTCCGCCCGGACTCGGAATGGCGCGAGACTTTGCGAGGCGCCTCCGTGTGCCAAAAAAATAGGCCGCGGGCACAGCAGGCGCCAAAAATACCCGCCCGAAGGCCGGGCGCCAAGTTCGTCCAGCGGAAAAAGGCCACAAAAGCGGGTGGGCTATAGCCTTGGGGGTGGGGCTGGCCAACCGTCCGCCCGGACTCGGAATGGCGCGAGACTTTGCGGCGCCTCCGTGTGCCAAAAATAGGCCGCGGGCACAGCCGCGCCAAAAATACCCGCCCGAGGCCGGGCGCCAGAGATCGATCCAGCGGAAAAAGGCCACAAAGCGAGGTGGGCTATAGCCTCAGGTGGTCGGGCTGGCCAACCACGTCGCCCGGACTCGGATGACGAGACTTTCTTGAGGCACCTCCGTGTGCCAAAAATAGGCCGCAGGCACAGCCGCGCCCAAAAATACTAGCCGAACCGGGCGCCCACGTTAGATCCAGCGGAAAAAGGCCACAAAAACAGGTGGGCTATAGCCTTGGGGGTGAGGCTGGCCAACTTCGTCCGCCGGACTCGAATGGCGCAGACTTTGCAGGCGCCTCCATGTGCCAAAAATAGGCCGTGGGCACAGCCACGCCCAAAATCGCCCGAAGGCCGGAGCGCCAAGGTTCGTCCAGGCAGAAAAGACACAAAAGCGGGTGGGCTATGGCCTTGTGGGGTGGGGCTGGCCATGCTTCGTCCGCGGACTGGAATGGCCTTAGAACTGCGAGGCGAATCCGTGTATCTACCAAAAATAGGCTGCGGGCACAGCCGCGCCCAAAATACCAGCCCGAAGGCCGGCGCCAAGTTCGTCCAGCGGAAAAAGGCCACAAAAAGCGGGTGGGCTATAGCCTTGGGGGTGGGGCTGGCCAACCGTCCGCCCGGACTCGGAATGGCGCGAGACTTTGCGAGGCGCCTCCGTGTGCCAAAAATAGGCGCGGGCACAGCCGCGCCCAAAATACCATCCCCCCGAAGGCCGGGCGCCAAGTTCGTCCAGCGGAAAAAGGCCACAAAAGCGGGTGGGCTATAGCCTTGGGGGTGGGGCTGGCCAACTTCGTCCGCCGGACTCGGAATGGCGCGAGACTTTGCGAGGCGCCTCCTCGTGTGCCAAAAATAGGCCGCGGGCACAGCCGCGCCCAAAATACCCGCCCGAGGCCGGGCGCCAAGTTCGTCCAGCGGAAAAAGGCCACAAAAGCGGGTGGGCTATAGCCTTGGGGGTGGGGCTGGCCAACTTCGTCCGCCCGGACTCGGAATGGCGCGAGACTTTGCGAGGCGCCTCCGTGTGCCAAAAATAGGCCGCGGGCACAGCCGCGCCCAAAAATACCCGCCCGAAGGCCGGGCGCCAAGTTCGTCCAGCGGAAAAAGGCCACAAAAAGCGGGTGGGCTATAGCCTTGGGGGTGGGGCTGGCCAACCGTCCGCCGGACTCGGAATGGCGCGAGACTTTGAGGCGCCTCCGTGTGCAAAAAATAGGCCGCGGGCACAGCCGCGCCAAAAATACCCGCCCGAAGGCCGGGCGCCAAGTTCGTCCAGCGGAAAAAGGCCACAAAAGCGGGTGGGCTATAGCCTTGGGGGTGGGGCTGGCCAACCGTCCGCCCGGACTCGGAATGGCGCGAGACTTTGCGAGCGCCTCCGTGTGCCAAAAATAGGCCGCGGGCACAGCCGCGCCCAAAAATACCCGCCCGAAGGCCGGGCGCCAAGTTCGTCCAGCGGAAAAAGGCCACAAAAGCGGGTGGGCTATAGCCTTGGGGGTGGGGCTGGCCAACCGTCCGCCGGACTCGGAATGGCGCGAGACTTTGCGAGGCGCCTCCGTGTGC
This sequence comes from Citrus cavaleriei, assembly GCA_030448935.1. NCBI lineage: Eukaryota > Viridiplantae > Streptophyta > Magnoliopsida > Sapindales > Rutaceae > Citrus > Citrus cavaleriei. The sequence goes on along the minus strand of JAUJEM010000193.1, from coordinate 5,417 downwards.
CAAAAATAGGCCGCGGGCACAGCCGCGCCCAAAATACCCGCCCGAAGGCCGGGCGCCAAGTTCGTCCAGCGGAAAAAGGCCACAAAAACGGGTGGGCTATAGCCTTGGGGGTGGGGCTGGCCAACCGTCCGCCGGACTCGGAATGGCGCGAGACTTTGCGAGGCGCCTCCGTGTGCCAAAAATAGGCGCGGGCACAGCCGCGCCAAAAATACCCGCCCGAAGGCCGGGCGCCAAGTTCGTCCAGCGGAAAAAGGCCACAAAAGCGGGTGGGCTATAGCCTTGGGGGTGGGGCTGGCCAACCGTCCGCCGGACTCGGAATGGCGCGAGACTTTGCGGGCGCCTCCGTGTGCCAAAAATAGGCCGCGGGCACAGCCGCGCCCAAAATACCCGCCCGAAGGCCGGGCGCCAAGTTCGTCCAGCGGAAAAAGGCCACAAAAAGCGGGTGGGCTATAGCCCGGGGGTGGGGCTGGCCAGCCGTCCGCGGACTCGGAATGGCGGGAGACTGCAGGCCTCCGTGTGCAAAAATAGGCGCGGGCACAGCCGCGCCCAAAATACCCGCCCGAAGGCAGGCGCCAAGATCGTCCAGCGGAAAAAAGGCCACAAAAGCGGGTGGGCTATGGCAGCAGGTGGTGGGGCTGGCCAAGCAAATCCAGCGGACTCGAATGGCGGAACTGCGAGGCACCTCCGTGTGCAAAAATAGGCCACGGGCACAGCAGCCTTAAAATACCCTTGAAGGCGGGAGCGCCAAGATCGTCAGCAGAAAAAGGCCACAAAAAACGGGTGGGCTATAGCCTTGGGGGTGGGGCTGGCCAACCGTCCGCCAGACTCGGAATGCGCGAGACTTTGCGAGATGCCTCCGTGTGCAAAAATAGGCCGCGGGCACCCATGCCTAAAAATACCCGCCCGAAGGCCGGGCGCCAAGATGTTAAGTCCAGCGGAAAAAGGCCACAAAAAGGTGGGGCTATAGCCTTGTAGAGTGCAGGCTGCCCAACCAAGTCCGCGGACTCGGAATGGCGCGAGACTGCGAGGCGCCTCCGTGTGCCAAAAATAGGCCTGCGAGCACAGCCGCATCCAAAATACCCGCCCGAAGGCCGGGCGCTTAGAAATCGTCCAGCGGAAAAAGGCCACTAAAAGCGGGTGGGCTATAGCCTTGAGGGTGGGGCTGGCCAACAAATCCGCGGACTCGGAATGGCGAGACACTTTGCGCCTCCGTGTACCAAAAATAGGCCGCCCGGCACAGCCGCGCCCAAAAATACCCTTGAAGGCCGGGCGCCAAGTTCGTCCAGCGGAAAAAGGCCACAAAACGGGTGGGCTATAGCCTTGGGGGTGGGGCTGGCCAGCAATCCGCCGGACTGGAATGGCGCGAGACTGCGAGCGCCTCCGTGTGCCAAAAATAGGCCGGGCTCCAGCCGCCCAAAAATACCGCCCGAGGCCGGGCGCCAAGGGTCGTCCAGCGGAAAAAAGGCCACAAAAGCAGGTGGGCTATAGCCTTGGGGGTGGGGCTGGCCAGTTTCGTCCGCCGGACTCGGAGATGGCCTGCGAGACTTTTTGGCACCTCCGTGTGCCAAAAATAGGCTGCAGGCACAGCCGCGCAAAAATACCCTTGAAGGCCGGGCGCCAAGTTCGTCCAGCGGAAAAACCCACAAAAGCAGGTGGGCTATAGCCTTGGGGAGTGGGGCTGGCCAACTTCAGTCGCGGACTCGGAAGGTGCCAGACTGCGGCGCCTCCGTGTGCCAAAAATAGGCCGCTGGCACAGCCGCGCCCAAAAATACCCGCCGAGGCCGGGCGCCAAGTTCGTCCAGCGGAAAAAGGCCACAAAAACGGGTGGGCTATAGCCTTGGGGGTGGGGCTGGCCAACCGTCCTCCCGACTCGGAATGGCGCAAGACTGCGAGGCACCTCCGTGTGCCAAAAATAGGCCGCAGGCACAGCCACGACAAAATACCCGCCCGAAGGCAGGGCGCCAAGTTCGTCCAGCGGAAAAAGGCCACAAAAGCGGGTGGGCTATAGCCTATAGAGTGGGGCTGGCCAACTTCGTCCGCGGACTCGGAATGGCGCGAGACTTTGCGGGCGCCTCCGTGTGCCCAAAAATAGGCCGCGGGCACAGCCGCATCAAAATGCCCGCCCGAAGCCGGGCGCCAGGTTCGTCCAGCGGAAAAAGGCCACAAAAGCGGGTGGGCTATGGCCTTGGGGGTGGGGCTGGCCAACCGTCCGCCCCGGACTCGGAATGGCGAGACTGCGAGGCGCCTCCGTGTGCCAAAAATAGGCGGGCACAGCCGCGCCCAAAAATACCTGCCCGAAGGCCGGGCGCCAAGTTCGTCCAGCGGAAAAAGGCCACAAAAATGGGTGGGCTATAGCCTTGGGGGTGGGGCTGGCCAACCATCGTCCGCCGGACTCGGAATGGCGCGAGACTTTGCGAGGCGCCTCCGTGTGCCAAAAATAGGCCTTGAGCACAGCGCGCCCAAAAATACCCCCGAAGGCAGGCGCCAAGTTCGTCCAGCGGAAAAAGGCCACAAAAGCGGGTGGGCTATAGCCTTGGGGGTGGGGCTGGCCAACTTCGTCCGCCCGGACTCGGAATGGCGCGAGACTTTGCGAGGCGCCTCCGTGTGCCAAAAATAGGCCGCGGACACAGCCGCGCCAAAAATACCACCCGAAGGCCTGGCGCCAAGATTCGTCCAGCGGAAAAAGGCCACAAAAACGGGTGGGCTATAGCCTTGGGGTGGGGCTGGCCAACCGTCCGCCCGGACTCGGAATGGCGCGAGACTTTGCGAGGCGCCTCCGTGTGCCAAAAATAGGCCGCGGGCACAGCCGCGCCCAAAATACCAGCCGAAAGGCCGGGCGCCAAGTTCGTCAGCGGAAAAAGGCCACAAGCGGGTGGGCTATAGCCTTGGGGGTGGGGCTGGCCAGCCGTCCGCCGGACTCGGAATGGCGAGACTTTGAGGCGCCTCCGTGCCAAAAATAGACCGCGGACACAGCCGCGCCAAAAATACCCGCCCGAAGGCCGGGCGCCAAGATTCGTCCAGCGGAAAAAGGCCACAAAAGCGGGTGGGCTATAGCCTTGGGGGTGGGGCTGGCCAATCCCGCCGGACTCGGAATGGCGCGAGACTGCGAGGCGCCTCCGTGTGCCAAAAAAAGGCCCGCTGGCACAGCCGCGCCCAAAATACCCGCCCGAAGGCCGGGCGCCAAGTTCGTCCAGCGGAAAAGGCCACAAAAGCGGGTGGGCTATAGCCTTGGGGGTGGGGCTGGCCAACCGTCCGCGGACTCGGAATGGCGCGAGACTGCGAGGCGCCTCCGTGTGCCAAAAATAGGCAGCGCGAGGCACAGCCGCGCCCAAAATAACCCAGCCGAAGGCCGGGCGCCAAGTTCGTCCAGCGGAAAAAGGCCACAAAAGCGGGTGGGCTATAGCCTTGGGGGTGGGGCTGGCCAACCATCCGCCGGACTCGGAATGGCGCGAGACTTTGCGAGGCGCCTCCGTGTACCAAAATATAGCCCCGGGCACAGCCGCCAAAATACCCTTGAGGGCCGGGGCGCCAAGTTCGTCCAGCGGAAAAAGGCCACAAAAGCGGGTGGGCTATAGCCTTGGGGGTGGGGCTGGCCAACCATCCGCGCGGACTCGGAATGGCGCGAGACTTTGCAGGCGCCTCCGTGTGCAAAAATAGGCCGCGGGCACAGCCCGCCCAAAAATACCCTCGAAGGCCGGGCGCCAAGTTCGTCCAGCGGAAAAAGGCCACAAAAGCGGGTGGGCTATAGCCTTGGGGGTGGGGCTGGCCAACTTCGTCCGCCCGGACTCGGAATGGCGCGAGACTTTGCGAGGCGCCTCCGTGTGCCAAAAATAGGCCGCGGGCACAGCCGCGCCCAAAATACCATCCGAAGGCCGGGCGCCAAGTTCGTCCAGCGGAAAAGGCCACAAAAGCGGGTGGGCTATAGCCTTGGGGGTGGGGCTGGCCAACCGTCCGCCGGACTCGGAATGGCCGAGACTTTGCGAGCGCCTCCGTGTGCAAAAATAGGCCGCGGGCACAGCCCGCCCAAAAATACCCGCCCGAGGCCGGGGCGCCAAGTTCGTCAGCGGAAAAAGGCCACAAAAGCGGGTGGGCTATAGCCTTGGGGGTGGGGCTGGCCAGCCGTCCGCCCGGACTCGGAATGGCGCGAGACTTTGCGAGGCACCTCCGTGTGCAAAAAATAGCGCGGGCACAGCCGCAAAAAAATACCCGCCGAAGGCCGGGCGCCAAGTTCGTCAGCGGAAAAAGGCCACAAAAATGGGTGGGCTATAGCCTTGAGGGTGGGGCTGGCCAACCGTCCGCCCCGGACTCGGAATGTGCGAGACTGCGGTGCCTCCGTGTGCCAAAAATAGGCGCGGACACAGCCGCAAAAATACCCCCGAAGGCGAGGCGCCAGGTTCGTCCAGCGGAAAAAGGCCACAAAAAGCGGGTGGGCTATAGCCTTGAAGGTGGGGCTGGCCAACAAATCCGCCGGACTCGGAATGGCGCGAGACTTTGCGGCGCCTCCGTGTGCCAAAAATAGGCCGCAGGCACAGCCGCGCCAAAAAGCCCGCCCGAGCCGCGGGCGCAGGACAAATCCCAGCGGAAAAAGGCCACAAAACGTGTGGGCTATAGCCTTAGGGGTGGGGCTGGCCAACCGTCCGCCCGGACTCGGAATGGCGCGAGACTGCGAGGGCCTCCGTGTGCCAAAAATGGGCGAGGGCACAGCCGCCCAAAAATACCACGCCCGGGCCGGGCGCAAAGACCGTCCAGCGGAAAAGAGCCACAAAGCGGGTGGGCTATAGCCTTGGGGGTGGGGCTGGCCAACTTTGTCCGCCCGGACTCGGAATGTGCGAGACTTTCTGAGCGCCTCCGTGTGCAAAAATAGGCAGCGAGCACAGCCGCGCCCAAAATACCCGCCCGAAGGCCGGGCGCCAGATCGTCCAGCGGAAAAAGGCCACAAAACGGGTGGGCTATAGCCTTGGGGAGTGGGGCTGGCCAACTTCGTCCCCGGACACGAATGGCGAGACTGCGAAGGTGCCTCCATGTGTGCCCAAAATAGGCGCAGGCACAGCCGCACAAAAATACCCGCCACCCGAGGCCGGGCGCCAAGTTCATCCAGCGAGGAAGGCCACAAAAACAGGTGGGCTATAGCCTTGGGGGTGGGGCTGGCCAACTTCGTCCCGGACTGGATGGCCCAGCGAACTGCAGGCACCTCCGTGTGCCAAAAATTAGGCCTTGAGCACAGCCGCACCAAAGCCCGCCCGAAGGCCGGGCGCCGTTCGTCCAGCGGAAAAGGCCACAAAAAGGGTAGGCTAAGCAGCAGGAGTGGGGCTGGCCCAGCTTGGGATCCCCGCCGGAATCGGAGGCGCGAGACGTTGCGAGCACCTCCGTGTGCAAAAATAGGCCTTGAACAGCAGCCCAAAAATACCGCCGAAGGC